>PVKC010027364.1:0-16174 GCA_004027635.1 Crocidura indochinensis | reverse complement strand
AGACCTGATGCCCTTGTTTTGCATTCATGATTGATTATTGACACAGTTTTGTTCCATGCGAGTAGAGGACAAAAGTCCTCTTTTTCTTGTCTTAGAAGGACTGCCTGTTCTCACAATTGGAGGTTATGATACTTCTTGCCATATGACTGTATCCATAGGACTCATGCTAAATGGAATTTTACTTCTTTAAACCCAGCAGGAAAATATCTTTCACTTAGAATATCTTTATTTGACAGTCTTCGACCCACCGTAGAAGAGCTCACCCAATGCTCAAACCTACCCAAGACAGCATCCTATCAACTAACTCAATTGTGAATCACAGAGAAACTTAAATGCAACTGACAAGTCTCTCCACTTATATTACATAATATACTCTAACCACTGGAATAAAATTATATCATAGGTGTCTCCCTCAAGTCAAGGAGAAACATTATATACCAAATATATGCCAGTCATGGGACCCATCCTCTAATTCTGCCTATCATAAGTCACCTCTTTATTCCTTAAATTGCCTTCATTTGGGGCCCAGGAGATAGCATGGAGGTAAGGTGTTTGCCTTTCATGCAAAAAGGTCATCGGTTCGAATCCCGGTGCCCCATATGGTCCCCCGTGCCTGCCAGGAGCAATTTCTGAGCGTGGAGCCAGGAGTAACCCCTGAGCATTGCCGGGTGTGACCCCCCCCCCAAAAAAAAAACAAAAAAACAAAAAAATTGCCTTCATTTCATGTATGAATAAAACTAATATTTGAATAATTAAGAAGCTTCTCCCCCACCATCATTAATCCTAGACAAGACTGTATAATTTTAGAGATTAATGCAAAGATTTGAACAAGGTCTATAACTAGACTTAAGTCATGATATTCTTAAAATAGTTTCTATTTTCAACATCTATAAATTCTGTGCTTGCTGAAATCTTTTATTAGAAGTCTGTTTAGCATCCCTTTTCCCAGAAAAACTCAAGGTGAACCCTCAAAAAAAAAAAGCCATTTTCTATCAGAAGACATATAAGATCAATCATAACAGTATGCGTGTGTGGAAAGAAAAAGAATGTACAGAAGCAGGAATAATGGATAAGGACTGGAAGGAGAGACTGAGGTGTTTTTTGTTTTTTGTTTGTTTGTTTGTTTTTTCAGGACATGCATAGGTCTTGGTCTTATAGGGTGTGTGAAAAATACAGGAACCAGTAGTCAGTTCTGGGCTTCAGGTACAGACTTGCCATGTGGCCAATACCAGTTTAAACCCTAGTACCCTGGAAGTACTGCTCAGCACATTTGTTCCACTTGGAAGACCTTTCCACTCCCCCTTAGAAGATAATGAGATTTTTCAGGCAGCATAGTGTAGACTTTCTTAAGTTTTAGTCCTTTATGGCTACCACTTGTTTCTTGCTCATTGTGAGTTAACTCTAGAAAGCTCTTTCAGAATCACATGGAAACTCTGAGAGTTTGCTTTTTTTTATTCAATTTAGACAAAGAAATCAACATTGGTCAAAATATAGAAAAATCATCTCATGCTTAACAGCACCATCAAAACCATGCTTACATGGTGTATATTAAATAAGTTAATTAATTACTTACATGGTGTATATTAAATAAGTTAATTAATTACTACTTTTCTTGTTCCTACTTACATAATTTGTTAGTTTATTATGTCCCAGTGCCACTGAGGGCTACTAAGGCAGATAGCACTAATATTTCTAGGGAAGTTAGAGAAGGCAAAGGAGAAAATGGCATTCTGTATTATATAAAACCACATTTTGTCCACACCAAAAATATTAAGAAAAATTTTGTGCAGAATCTATTATATTAAACAGCAAAACAAATGATGAAAGGATACTGCTACTCATGGTGGTTTCTGGAAGACTTGATCTTTAGAACTGAAACCTTCAGCTATCTAGAAGTTATATTATAACTATATTTGTTCTTCAATTTATTCATTAATTCAACAAATATTTTCTGAGTACCTATGATATACTTAGGAACAAAAGTGTGCTCTGAGAATAAAACATTAACTAAGACATGTATTACCACTCTCAGAATGTAATAGAGATGTCAATACATATATCAACTTTCAAAATGCTATGGAAATAATAAGAAAAATATATTAAAGGAGCCAATCTTGTGCTATTATCTGGAAGAGAAGACATTTCTGTTGATACATGAATATAGAATAAGGAGTATTAGATAACCTGTGAAATATAAAAACCTAGCAACATATAGCAACTCCAAAATTTTAATAGTCACCTGCTGGTATGGAATAGGTAACTGAGAATTTCATTTCTTTAAATTATTTGAAATTGTTATGATTGAAAAAAATCCATTCACCCATGCACAAAGATGTTTTATTTTATTGTTGATCATCTTATGATTGTCTGAGTTACAAAATCTTAATCTTACCTGTAACCTGCTACATATATGAACATATCTTTCTTGTCCACAACTTCTTTGACTGAATTCTGATTGCTGAGCCCTAAAATCTGCTTTAATCACCATCCCCTCCACTGAGCACTGTGAACTTGGAATATGCAAATGCTGAACTTGTGTTCACTAGTGCAGTCAGTGCCAGCTGCTTCAGGGCCTCCAATAAAAGTTGCCAAATCATTCCAACTATATACCAAATGATTGCCAAAAAGTTATGACTTCTCCAAAATTACTTTTATAATGGAAGGTTTATGGACATGCAATATTTTACTTTATATCTTATAATAGTCTTTACAACTTTCTTGACTTTTATTGGTAAGCTAATTTTTTGCTGTCAAGTATGCAATTACATATGCCTACATATGTATGTAGAGAGCATCAACTGCTGCAACTTACATATACTGTAACATGAATATGATCAAATTTTTTTGGAATATGGTCTATTTTATTCAAGCTATGAAACATTTTTTTCTTTTTTTGGGGGTCACACCCGGAGGCATTTAGGGGTTACTTCTGGCTATGGGCTCAGAAATCGCTCCTGGCTCGGGGGACCATATGGAATGCTGAGGATTGAACCCATGTCTGTCGTGGGCTAGCTGCATGCAAGGTAAACACCCTACCTCTGTGCTACCGCTATGGCCCCCTGATAGAATCTTTTTTTTTTTTTTTGGTTTTTGGGTCACATCTGGCAGCTCTAGGGGTTACTCCTGGCTCTACATTCAGAAATCGCTCCTGGCAGGCTCGGGGGAATCATATGGGATGCTGGGATTCGAACCACCACCCTTCTGCATGCAAGGCAAACACCCTACCCTCCATGCTATCTCTCCAGCTCCTGATAGAATCATTTTTAAAAGGTATAAGTTCTACACCTAACGGTAATATGAAATCATGCTCAGTCCCAGAACCTGTGCAAAAAAACAAGATCTCTAATTATAGAAGACCGACTTTGACAACCGCCACTAAAAAGAACTTCTCCTGGAACCATAAAGAAAGACCTTGGGAGTTGACGATTAACATGCCCGGAACTTGTAGTTGGTCTTATGACAGTATGCTTCATGGGTGGAGACACCCTGTATCTCCTAGGTCAAGGGAATTTCCTTTCTAATTTCCTCAATATTTACTATGCCTATGCAAACAAACAAACAAACAAAACATCATCTTGTTCTGCCTAATTTCTATGTCTTCCTACAAATTGAGAAGAAAAAAGTGGATGGAACCCAAGGGCCAAGCCAGTTAAGGAGTATTGAGTACGAAAAAATATGCTCATATCCAAATACCCAAGCCAAAGTCAACAACAATAGAATCAAGAGACCCAAAGTATAACTAGCTAAACACAAAATGGTTCTGTTACACTGGTAGACCAGGGGGCTAAGGGTGAAGGTATGGGACGCATACTGGAAACTATCGTGGAGGGAAGTCAACACTGGTGGTGGGCATGGCCCTCATTCACTGTCACTATGAGCCTGAAATCCAACTATGAAAAACTTGTAAAAAATTTATAAGTTCTACATATAAAATATATGTTATATAATGTTTAAAATGCATAAGTTCTAATATAATATATAAATTATATAATAATATATTAAGTTCTAAAATACACATAATTTAAAAAGCATGAGTTCTATATTTTTTTCTTGGATTTTTGGGTCACACCTGGTGACAGGTGTTACTCCTGGCTATGCACTCAGAAATCGTTCCTGGCTTGGGGGACCATATGGGACACCGGGGAATCTAACCCTGGTCTGTCCATCCTGGGTGTGCAAGGCAAATGCCCTACTGCTGCGCCATATCTCTGGCCCACCTCTTTTTCACCCCATAAGTTCTATGTTTATGTAATCTATAAGTTCTAATATATATATAAATATATATATATATCAAAATCACAAATCTACTTAATCTTTGACGAGCAAAGATTTCTATTTTCACTTCAGCTTCACAGACCTATCCTTCCATGTATAACGTAACAGAGATATAAGATCATTTACTGTGGCATTGGCTACAGAACCAAATAGCTTTTGAAAATTATTATGAAAGTAGATTTTATTTTTAATTTTGGTGGTATTCGAAGGTCATGTCCTTCAGTGCTCATGACTTACTCTTGGCTTTGCTTAGGAATCATTCCTGGTTGTGTCCCAGGGACCATATTCAGTGCCGAGGATCAAATTGAGGCAGCCTGTGCACAATCCAAGCACTGTATACTATTATTCCAGTTCTGAACTAAATTTTAAATTATTGTAAACTGTTACAGAGAGGAAATATGTAGCCCTAAAGATACATATGCTCTGATATGGAATAGTTTCACAGATGTGTCAAAAGTGAGATGCGAGGTCAATAAGCACCTTATATTTTGTACACGAAAAGAAAATATTTATATATGCATACAGGTATACACATACAAGAGTATGCTATAGATTATTTGTATACTCCTGAAATTTATAGGTCAAAAAATCCACACACACACTACATGGTGGTATTTGGAGAGCTGATTGAGTTTTGAGGGCAGACTTTTCATGAATAGTGCTAGTGCCATTCTAAAGGAGACCCAGAGAGCTTCCTCATCCTGTCTTTTTAATGAGGTGACAGCAATGATGAACCCAATATATATTAACCTAAAAAGAACTTTTTTTTGGGGGGGGCCACACCCGGTGACGCTCAGAGGTTAATCCTGGCTATGAACTCAGAAGTCGTTCCTGGCTTGAGGGAACAAGATGGGATGCCAGGGATCGAACCCAGGTGCGTCCTGGGTTAGCTGCGTGCAAAGCAAATGCCTTACCTCGGTGTTATCGCTTTGGCCCAATAAACACATTTTTATAAAACTAACTGGAGCGTCACCGGGTGTGGCCCTCAAACCACAAAACAATAATAATAATAATAATAACAACAACAACTGGATTTTATAAAGTAAAAAGTTCAAAGTAGTATATATACACACATATATTTCAAATATATATATTTGAAATTTCTTGAATGCTGGCTCAATAATAGACATTTTGATTTTTATTTGTTGCGTGTCAGGATGGTAGAGCTGTCTAAGGCACTGCGTTCAGGATTTTTGTCTTCTTCATTAAATGTACTATAGTGATATGATGTCTTGGTTGATGTATTTGAAGGAAACCTAATTTTATACAAATAAGAGAATGAAATATAGAGAATTATTTTAAAGCATTTTCATATAATTGCAGATATTATTTTTCGACCATTTTATATATTTATTTTTTAATTTTGTATTGAGATCATTGTGAATTACAAGTTCTTCATAGTTGGATTTCAAGCAAAGTGACAGTAAATTAGGGCCATTCTCACCACCAGTGTTGATTTCCCTCCATTAAGTTCCCAGCATGAATCCCATACCTTCTATAATTTTGTACCAAAATTTAACAACTAGTTGCTTCATATAATTACATACTATATTAAATACCACGTTTTTGCAATGTAGTTCCTGAAGCTCTATCACAGTTATTTTTTTTAATTTTTTTGTTTGTTTGTTTTTGGGTCACACCTGGCAATGCTCAGGGGTTACTCCTGGCTCCATGCTCCTGGAAGGCACAGGGACCATATGGGGCACCGGGATTCGAACCGATGATCTTTTGCATGAATGGCTAACGCCTTACCTCCATGCTATCTCCCAGGCCCCTCTATCACAGTTATTAATATTCTGTTGCAATAAAATCTACTGATCGGTCTTCCTACATTAAATAATTATTTTATCCTATATATGATATTTCATTTTATTTTTTCTATATTTATATTTTCTATATTTTAACACAGTGCATTAGTCTCTTACAAAATATTAGTCTATTGAGTAAGTCCTTTTGAATGGCACATATATCACTTTAAAATAGTTTTAATTACTTTTGCTATTATCACCACCAATTTCACCATAAAATTTCTAGCATGGAGGTAAGGCGCTTGCTTTTCATGGAAAAGGTCATCAGGTCGAAACCCGGTGCCCCATATGGTCCCCTGTGCCTGCCAGGAGCAATTTCTGAGCATGGAGCCAGGAGTAACCCCTGAGCACCCCGGTGTGACCCAAAAACCAAAAAAAAAAAAATTTCTTAAGAAATTTAATAAGTGATTGACTTCATATCATTGGGTGCAAATTTTTTCAAAATTTTACTAAAGATTTTACATTTTTACTTATACTAAAAAATCTAAGGTTTATTTATTTATTTGTTTATTTATTTATTTTTGGTCCATACTCAGTGGTGCTCAGTATTTATATCTGGCTCAGTGCTCAAGGATCACTCCTAACTGTGCTCAAGGAATCATATGTGGTGTCAGGGATTGCATCTTAAGGCAGCCATGCATAAAACATGCACCTGACAAACTGCATTATCCTTCCAATTCACAGATATAAAATTTTATATAGCATATGACTTTCATTATCATTAAGATTTTTATCAGGCTGAAGAGAAAGTATAGCAGGTAAGGGTGCTTGCCTTGTATATGGCAAACAGAGATTCAAACCCTCACACCTCTTATGTTCTCCTGGACCTACCAGGTGTGTTCCCTGATTGCAAAGTCAGGAGTAGGTCCTGAACACAGCTGAATATAGCTGTCTCTATTCCACTCCAATATTTTTATTCACTTATCACTGGCTTTGAAATATCATATAATTTCAAAGATTTACTTTCATTCCTTTACATGTATGCAATTATTATCACTATCATCAAGTACTAATACCACCCCAATACACAAAAGAAAATCCTCTTAAGCATTCCTGCCAGCTATCTATCCCTATAGGGAAAACTGTATAGGGAGACCATAGTTTTCACTAAGTCTAGGAGATATCTTTAACACTGCCTTATTTTTTCCTAGTTTGTTTTCATTAGTTATTTATATTTCACATGTGAGTGAAAACATATGATACTTTCTTTTTGCTTCATTACATATTTCTCTCAGTATCAATAATCATCTCAGTCAAAATTCATTCATTTCTCCCAAAAGTTTCATCTCTTTATTGGCAGACTAATATTTTATTGAGTATGCATGTTATAAAGTCTTTAGTAATATTTTGATGATAAAACTAAGAGTATTACTAAAACTAAGAATATGTTACTAAAATAAAATAGGATATACAAAAAGGAATGATATATTAATGGGCTGCAAGAATAAATATTAAATGGTCATCTTGCCTAAAGTAATCTATAGATTCAATACAACCCCTACCAAAATACCAATGGAAAATTTCAAGCAAGTAGAACGAGCAATTCTAAAATATGAATGGAAACATACATTCTGTACATACACACATACATATACACAACAAAAATTAGCAGTTTTTGTCTTGCTTTTTTCAGTATAAACAGGGTTTCATGAAAACATAAAAATAAGTTGGATTTGCAGCCTGAATAGTCATATATGTACACAGTTGTATACAAAAGTATGGTAAGTCTTCCCTTAATGTGACACTAAGTCCTTGCAAACTCTACTTAATCAAAAATGTAGTTCTGGTCCTTGAATAAAATTTCATTCAACATTGGCACAGATTATTTTTTATTCTTTTTAATTCTGTAACAAAAGAAGGCTGAATGAAATGACATCATTTGGGAACTTGTTACTTTTTTTTTTTTTGCATCAGCAGGACATTAAAAAGTGCTTCATTTCATAAAAATCATCACTTTACTAAGGATATCTTTAAGTGGATTTTAAAATTTTTATCTCTCAATAGGCAGTAGATAAGAATACAATGACTCTTTGTATACAGAATACCTATCTTGATCCATGTCAAGGATCCAGTGATTTTATACACCTATTACTTTTGTTTCACTGGGACAGTGCCAACAGTGAAAATGGCAGATGATGTTTCATTATCATTAGAAAAATAGTTCCAATTTAGCACCCTCTCAATATATCTTGGAAATCCACAGGTGTCCAAGGATCATTTTTATGACACAAAATCTAGGGACTGGAGTGATAATACAGTGGAGAGGGTTGTACATAACCAACCCAGATTTGATTCACCCCATATGGTTCCCTGAACCTGCCAAGAGTGATCCCTTATCACAAAGTCAGGAGTAACCATTAAGCACTGATTTATTAAAAACAAATATGCTACTAATAATACCAATGAAAAATACTTTATAGGTGCCAGAGAGATAATGCAGTGGGAAAGGAATGTGCCTTACATGTGGCAAGCCTGCGTTCAATTCCTAGCATATTATATGGCATTCCAAGTCCAAACAGGAGTGATCTTTGGGCATAAAGCCAGGAGTAAACCCTAAGCATCACCAGATTATTTCCCCCATCCAAAAAGAATACTTTATAGCTGGATGTGAAGAAAGTTGTAATAAAAAATAGAACCACTTGTCTGTATAAATTATTCTAAGATTAATATTAAGATAATTAAAAATCATAATGAACTTTGATTCTGGACAAGTACATGGAGAGTACATGATAATTTTTTTTTTTTTTGGTTTTTGGGTCACACCCGGCAGTGATCAGGAGTTACTCCTGGCTCCATGCTCAGAAATTGCTCCTGACAGGCACGGGGGACCATATGGGGCACCGGGATTCAAACCGACGACCTTTTGCATGAAAGGCAAATGCCTTACCTCCATGCTATCTCCCGGGCCCCACATGATAATTTTTATTTACACAAGGCTAATATTCTGAATAACTACATAATTGATGAGTAGCTGACTAGTACAGAAGTCAAATAATCTTGATACCACGACTTGCTGCTTGGTTGCTTATCTTTCATATATCCAACCAAATAATGTGTTTCAGCATGGAGATTAATCTAAGAATGTGCAACAAATATTGCTAATTGGAACATTATAAAATGTAGGCAAGAAAATCATTAGGTTTTTATGTAACTAGAAACCATTAAGGACAACCAATCTTTGACCAATAGCACCTACCTCTTCCAAGTAATAAATCTACCTGTCAAAGGCAAATACTAACATATGACCAAATATATCCTTTTCTATAAACTAGCCATTATACTTACAGAATTCTAATCTTGGCCTCTGTGATGTAGTTTGCCCTTCTTTCATCTAAATTAACAACCATGATCTCAACAGTCCCCAGCAGGCAATATCAATAAGTAGGCTAAGAAAAAGAAATCCTTTGTCATCTCAGTTTCGTTTGAATGTTTTCAGTTAGGGTAGTAGTAGAGAAAATATACCACATTCATATTAATTTTCTCAGAAGAAAAGTGAAAGTTTGGGTGTGACTAGAAAAGGAACTGACAGCTGGTCTCTGTGTTAAGAGTGACCATCGGGAACCTGTGAGCCAGAGAGCACAGCTCTACATCCAGAGGACACCCAACCTCCAAATTTCTTTCAGTCCTGGATTTAGTATTGCCATAGTAGATGTGTATTTGGTATCACTATTCTATGCCATTTATAGAGAAAGATGGAAAGCTGTATTTTTATGGGAAATTTTCTGTATTTTTAAGCAGGCATTTTCACTATGCAGTCTCTATAATTAAAGGCTCTGTTGGTCAAATAAAACATGCATATGGGGAATGATTTCATAGTAAGGGTCTTTAACTTGATGGTTAGATCTAAATAACTTTCTTAACATCTTTGAGAATAACATTTGAATCCAAAAAGGATTCTTTATAAATATAAACATCTATAAATTAATTTATTTAAAGATCATGTGTCATAGACTAAACATAGCTGACCCATAATTCATTTGTTTCCAGTTAAGTGGGAGTAGATTATTTAAAAAAAATAAGAAAAAAATAAAAAAAGAAATAAAGAATACAACAGCAAGAAAATTATTGTATCTTACAATAATTGTCAGAATATTAGTAAGTTCTTGTTGCTAGTTGATCACTCTATTACTTCTCTTGTTTCTGAACATTAGATGATTTTGAATACATATTGATGTCTAAACTGGTGTGTTCCTACTGGGATGAGAGTATTGAAAAATATTTGGAGTTGTCACAGGTGGTTCAAGAATTCTAAGCACTATTGTTGATACTGTGACGTTTTTGTAGGGCATGTTTTTGGCTTCCACAACTTCCAGAAGTATGAGAGGGTGGAGGGAGGGTGCTTGCACTCACTTCATAAAAGTTGTGGTGAGAGCAGCCTAAAACGCTGGTATACTTAGATTTTTGGTTACTTTGATGTCTCTACAGAGACCCTAGATGTGTGGTGAAGGACAGGAACTTGTAGAATGTGGACTTGATCCGACTTCTCCTCCTGATATTGTCAGTTATTAGCTTAATGGCCGGTCTACCCATAATTTTCATGGGTTGGTTTACATTTCTTTTGAGAACAGATTATGTCTATGGAACTGCCAAAGAAGATTCTTGTATGACTGATTTGTTTGTCATCAGGGCAGATCATTTCAGCCTATGTAACTGCCCAGTCAGACTAAAATATGATCAACTACTAAAGGCACTTCAGCAGTATACTAAATTAAGAGGCATTACCCTGAAAGAGGCCCACATACCAGTGGTGTTGTTCACAGAACAAAGTGAATTGAAACTGTGTGTACCTCAGAGGGAGAAAATTAATTTTCCCTCTTGATGTTTAATGAGAGGAGCTCAAACAATCACACAGACACACTATTCTAGTAGACAAAAAACCAGCCTATGACAAGAAGTAGTTTAGTCAAAAGCTTGGCAAGATTTATTAGTCCCAGATTTGGAAGAAAGTAATCCAAGAGAAGTCATCTAATATTTGTAAGCACAGTTCTTGGTTAGTGTATTTCATATATAGTGTATTTCAGTCATAGGAAAGAGGGACCAGTGGTTACTCTTGGGTCAGTGCTTGGGGATCAGTCCCTGAAATGTTCAGGGGACAATGTACTGCTAAGGATTAAATACAGAGTTCAGCATGCAAAACACATACTCCAACCTACTGAGTTATCTCTCTGGCCCAAACTAAGTAGATATATGTCTTGACATGAGCTACATATCCTCAAATTAATGCTTCTGCTATGCACAGCTACTGTGGCCTACTAAAAATATTTTAAATGATTCTATGGAATTTCTCTCTTTGTTATACTAACATCTAATATACAGGCTCTCATATCATGTGGACTTAGATAAACTAGACTATCTAAGAATCAAGAATAATTTATTTCAACTGTACTTGTCCGCCAAACACCCTTATAAAACACCATGGTATACTATCGCCATGTATTTTATGACTGGCTACATTTCTATTTCTTTCTCAGGTAAAAAACCATCTTGGTAGAAATAGATGCCTCACCAAAATAACAAATATTATCTTTGCATGGGAAGGCTATTCAGATATATTTTGCCTTTTTGGACTCTTAGCCACTTCATTTACCCATCTGAAAAGGAAAATTCTGTGAAGCCTTTTCCATTATATTTAGTTACCTACAATTGATAGCAAATTGCATATTTTCCAGGGAAAATAATCTTACAAAACTTATCTTCCTGACAATATATCTGGTATACTACCCATGCTATGTGCAAGACTCATCACCAATTTCATTTCAATAATAATTTCTTTTCATGTTACTTTCATTACCATTTTTGAAGCAATTGTTGAGAGAATAGAATCGTATTAAGCTACCCAAGAAGAATTATAGGGCTTGCCTGAACATGAAAAGGAACATGAAACAAAGGCAATAAATATAGGAGTCAAAAAGACAAATATACTAGATGACATTTTTCTTAGAACAGTTATACTCCTTTGCTTTTTAGAGTTTTAGAAGATTGTATCTCAGGACTTTCAAAAATTATGAGAATAAATTGTGATAAGAATAATAAAATCACAAATCCTCAGCCCTGGAAAAATTCTGATTTGTTTGTTGAACTTAAAATTTGAAAACAAATTGGTCTAATACCTAAGAGAAAAACAAATTACCTATACCTAGAAGGAAAAAAAATAATAAGGTTGGCACCACACTTTTCTTCTAGCCACATTTAATACCAGGAGCAATAGAAAAAAAATGTGAGGAGAGTATAAGAAAGGAAAACTAAAATATATTTTTCATGCATGATGTCATATAAGTAAAAACAAATAAACAAGAATATTAGAAAATATCACCTATATGTTACTATTAGAGATCATAACGGTATTCAAATAACTCACGACTATGACAAAATTGAGAAAAGCAAGTAACAAGAAGCCTGAAAGAAATTAGTTCTCATCTTTCAAAAAATAAGACAGCTGATTCTGTTTGGAACCAAAATTTATGGGGCTGGCAAGATAATACAGTGTAAGGACGTGATTGACTGGGGTTCAGTTTTTTGCACTATTTAGGGTCCTGTGACCACCACCAAGATTGATTCTTGAGCTCAGAGCCAGGGATAAGTCCTCATCACCTTCAGGTGTGGCCCAAAACATTTAATAAAAATATTTATCGTCTTAATTTTGGAGCAGTTTTAAAATACAGATTGTAATTTGTGATCAAGAATATTTGAAGTCCACCAATTTCTTTATACTTTTTCTATTAATAAAAATGACATGTATTAATTTATTTTACCGTGAAACCACTTATTTTATTATATTTTATTTATTTGGCTTCATTTTGAAATAGACCCAGCCATGCTTACTTCTGGATTATTCCTGGTGGTGTGCTGGAAACCAAATGCAGGGCCAGGTATTGAACTAGAATCAGACACATGCAAGGGGAGTTGCTTACTCTTGTCTTTTCTTTCCAACCCCCAAATGTGAGATCATTTGACAAAAGTTTGTTCATCTATCCAACCATCCGTCCAGTTGATTTGTACACTCCATCATAGTCATTTCTGTGAGTAGTGGCTTCTTGAGCAGTGTGTCAGGCCAGGCCAAATAGTGTTATCCAGGGGTCCTCAAACTTTAAACAGGGGGGCAATTCACTGTCCCTCAGATCGTTGGAGGCCAGACTATAGTAAAAAAAAAAAACAAACTAAGAACAAATTCCTATGCACACTGCATATATCTTATTTTGAAGTGAAGAAACAAAATGGGAACAAATACAGTATGTGGCCCATTATACATGTGGTTGCTACATATCTACATCTATAGAAAGACACTTAGACACATTCTTCAGGAATGACTATTTCTTTTTTTTTTTTTTTTTTTTTTTGGTTTTTGGCCACACCCGGTGACGCTCAGGGGTTACTCCTGGATATTCGCTCAGAAGTCGCTCCTGGCCGGCACGGGGGACCATATGGGGAACTGGGGGATCGAACCGCGGTCCATCCTAGGTTAGCGCAGGCACTTTACCTCCAGCGCCATCGCCCGGCCCCCTGGAATGACTATTTCTTGCAGCATTCTTTCAGGCTTTTTATTTTTCAATTTTTTTAAAAATGTGAAGCACCTATTATTTTAACAGAAGGATTTTGAAAAACAAATACTTTTTCATTAATTAATTGAACTTAAATACATTGTCTTATGAAGCAATCATTCAGTACCTGTGCCTGCTTTAAAGTCCTGCTTAAACAAAATCTTTGCAACTATAAACCTTAACTCTGCAATCCCAACATTGAGTCCACTCCTATCTTTTAAACCTAGGTTTCTTCTCCTGGAACCAAGTGTCCCGATAACTACACTGTTTTGTTTTGTTTTGTTTTGTTTTGTTTTTTGATGCCCAAAGACTTCAGCTGCCTTCCTTTTTTGAGCTTTATATTATAGAATATACAAAAAGAATGTAATTTTTCTACTTAGACATCTTTCTTATAGAACCCTAAAGTGTGTTCACAATGAAATTTGGTGATCAGTTGGAAATTATTTCCATGTGAAAAGGTTTTACTTAATAATATCATAATATAATGCTACAGGAAATTAGAAACATATTTAAAAAAAACCTCTCTCACATCAGGTTCCTGCTATGAACCTTTGTTCCACATGTACAGGGATGCTGAGAAGTCCAGAATGTGCTGTATTAGCACCTCCCTCTCATACACACATTTACACCTACACTTGTCTAATCATGGGAACCAGTCAGAGATCTGCATGTGCAGTGAGTAAAGCAGTGAAACAGGGTAAGTGGAGAATTCACTTTGTGGCAGAAACTACAGCAACAGTTACCAAAAGCAGTGCCAACGGCAGAATTCATGCCCTGTGTTTATTAAGACAGGTGGGAAAGCTGCAGCCTCCATTGTTCAGCTGTGGCTGTGACTCTAGCTACATAGCCTTCCTTTGTTCCAGTGTGCTTTCAAAGAATGACATTTCAGTCTTCCTGGAATTTCTGTGGGCTTCTGAACAACCTTTCAATAAATTTCTTTTCTCTTTCAATCAGCCTGAGTCAGTCTCTATTGCTTGCAACCAACAATGGACTCTTACTGTATTTACATTATGATTTTCTCGGTGACAATCTACTTGTGTTTAAAATCAGTGGTAGGGAACTACCAGTTCTTAAATGAAATTTCTGTTGACTGGATAATTTTGCCTTGGATCTCCATAATCCTATTTATTAATAATGGCCTCTTCCAGTTTAATATTTTAGCAATTTATTCAACTATCACTTGTTATATTAAACTTTGTGTTGAAACTGGGGATAAAAAGAAAATATTGTGTTTACTATTACGTAATTAGAATTCCAGTGGGTAAACCAGATTTAAAAAATCACACACACTAAAATAGTAAACAATGTAAGTTTGGGTAAGTGGTGTTACAGAAATGGGCTGGAAAGATAGTAAAGTGAATGATGTTTTATTTCCAGCACTGCATATGGTTCCCTGAGTATCACCTGGAGTAATACTGTTGAATGCAACCTATTCCCAGATATTTGTAAAAAAAAAAAAAAAAAAAAAAAAAAAAAAAAAAAAAAAAAAAAAAAAAAAAAAAAAAAAAAAAAAAAAAAAAAAAAAAAATTGAAGAGTATCTGTGTAGATTCAAGGAGCTTCACACCATGAAAAGACATTGAGGGGTAAATTGAAGTGAATCAAGTGTAATATACAAACAATAGCAGAGTACATATGTGACAGTGACATGTCTATTAAAAAAGTTATAAGCTAATTGACTTTCTTAAGTAACAAATGGTTCAGTCAGAGAGATGGTGTGGCAAGGTAAAGCACTTGCTTTGCATGCAGCCAATCTGGGTTTGAACCCCATCTGGGGGATCTTTCCAAGAGAGATCTCTGAGCTCAAAGCCAAGAATAAGCTCTGAGTACTTCTGGGTATAGTCCCTAAACAAATGAAAGAGAATAAAATAAAAATAAAATGACAAATTGGGCAGGTTTGGAGGTTTTATCTTTTTTTGTGGGGGAGGGTCACACCTGTGACACTTAGGGGTTACTCCTGATTATGTGCTCAGAAATCGTTCCTGGCTCGGGGCACCAATGGGGGATGGAATCCAGGTCCAATCTGGTCAACCACATGCAAGGTAAACACATTATCATTGTGCTATATCTCCGGCCCCTAGAGATCTTTTTTCTCAAACGTGTCCACACAAATACACTTTTTATATTCAGATGTTTAGAGTTGTTCCTCTAGTGCATCTGATGTACATAGTGGGTGTCAACTTGTGTCCCAGGAGATCTGCATGAAAGTGACACTTTTTCTCAAGAAATAAAGCTGAAAGCAAAATTCATGTGAAATTTGTATGCTAATAAAGTTTTGATTTTTTTTTCTGGACTTTGCAACAAACATCCTTGTATATATCCCTTCTCCAATGGCACCATTAAAATTTTTTAAACAGAGTAGTAGTAAGATCAGAATTGCATTTTAGAAAGTCTTTCAAGGGGGCCGGAGAGATAGCCTGGAGGTAAGGCGTCTGTCTTCCATGAGGCATCCCATATGGTCCCCTATGCCTACCAGGGGCGATTTCTGAGTGCAGAGCCAGGAGTAACCCCTGAGCACTGCCAGGTGTGACCCAAACACCCCCCCCCCCAAAAAA
>PVKC010027363.1:0-15885 GCA_004027635.1 Crocidura indochinensis | reverse complement strand
GGGGCCATATGGAGTGCTAGGGATCAAACCAGGCCCACTACCTTTAAGTGTTGTAACTGCTCTTCTATATCTCCGGTAACAATAGGTATTTAAGTCTTTCAGTATTGTACCTTTATAACTCAAGTCTCTTTCCTATTGAACAGGGACAAATACACAATGACTTTTCTATCACCTGGATCAAATAACGGTTGGCTCAAGGATTTAAAAAATAGTTGCTTAAGTTCAAGGTTTAATTATAAATAAAACCTGAGTTATAAAAAAGAAGGCTGAATCCCCTCTTCTCACTCAGATGTCCCCTTACCTCAAAAGTCGCCATTAGGCTAAGATCATTTTTATTACACACTAAATTAAAATATCAGTTTCTGATTTTATTTTTGCATGGGTGATTCCTAATTGGATTGTCCAAGAGTTACACTCAAAATGACATAGCTTTGATGTATTTTACTGAGACAGGTGCTGTTAGCTTCTCAGTTTTCTTCAAGTTCAAAGGTTAGCTCTTACAATAAATTCCCTGCCTCTGCAAGAAAATTAAGCTGGCTCCAGGGTGCTTATTTATCCAAAACAAAAGGAAACCTGAGGTACAGACTCTCTTGGATTTAATAGGATTTAGTTTCCTTACTATGTAGGTTAATGTGTTAATGGATAAATCATTCTTTATAATCAGCACAGGATGTAGTCTCTGTCACACTAAATCATCAGATCTGGGAACATTTAGTTGTATCCAGGGAAGAAAACCTAATAGTTTTATGTCTCAAAGTTTGTGAAAACACACAATACCCCAACCTGCTTTGGAACCTATTTAACTTCCTTCTCTGATGCACATGAGGCTTTTGCTAATTGCTTTCCAAAGTATCTATAATAATACAGTTGTTAAGCATGCCATGCCTCCTAGAAAAAAGATTGTCCCCACAAGAGTAATAATTCAGGTGAGACTGATTTTTAGAAAAAAGAGCCACTATTGGAAGATACACACAAGTTAGAGATATGAGACTCACATTTTGGGATGCTGATAGATCCGATTTATTCCATTAGGTAGAGAGAGAGAGAGTAATATGTTTCACTGAATAGCAATTTATTCATGAGAAATCAAAATAAATCCTGTTAGAATTGTGCCACTGCACTTCTTGTCTTTGATCCCTGGCACAAGAACTTTAGATATGGATTTTCAATAGGCAAACATATATTTTTTTTTTTTTTTTGGTTTTTGGGCCACACCCAGTGACGCTCAGGGGTTACTCCTGGCTATGCGCTCAGAAGTCGCTCCTGGCAGGCACGGGGGACCATATGGGAACCGGGGGATCGAACCGTGGTCCGTCCAAGGCTAGCGCAGTAAGGCAGGCACCTTACCTCCAGCGCCACCGCCCGGCCCCTGAGGCAAACATATTTTTAACAAAGTTTATAATACTGTCTACATATTTGCTTTTTATCATCATTTTAATAAAGAAAGTGTTGTACACTAATATTGGTGTTTTGAATTATGGCATAAATAAGACATTAATTCTAAAGTATCTTGCATTTGATAATAAAGGAAAGCTCATGGTTGTGTGTTTCCTTTGACACCACTCTTAAACCTATGCTGTTATCCAAAATGTCCTGACTTAATTTTACATCCTTGTTTGACCTTGCAATCTTATATTCCAAAGATACTTCTATAATTGACAGTGTCATCTTAGAATCTTACTTAAATACTCCTTGCTATAATATAATTTCATGTTCTGTCCTTAGAGTGGCCTTTAGCTTGAAATTCTGCCAAGAATACCATCATTCAGTGTGCTGGAGCTTGATTAAGCATAGTTCCAGAGAGTGTCTTTCAAAGCATTGCTTTCCCTTGTTCCAATTTATAAAACACAGACTAGTATAGGCTTTGAAATAACAATGAATCACTTTCAAATTTTGACTTAAAAGTAACGGATGAGTTCATCTTAAACTTATTCTTATCAGAGGAAAGAATTCTTCCTAGAAAAAAATCTTGTCATTTAACCATATCATGAATCTTTTGAGTACGTAGAGGGAGGCACAGTTGTTGGGAGGGAGTATAATAAAAAAGTATAATAAAAGTATAATATAATGAAAGTATAATAATAGCCTCCAGAGGTCTAACTATTGAAATTTGTTTAATCTTACAATATGTTGTGTGTCCAGCATGATACCCTGGCAGTCTTTTATTCAGACAACCACAGCTTTTCCCCTGAAGTTCAGTCTGTTTGGTCTATATAGTTACTTTCTTCTATGTAGTCTGGATTTTTCTACAACATGAAATTGACCCTAAAGTCCACTTAAAAATTTACTCTCCTGGGGAACCAGAACTTTATTCAAATACCATGATTTCACTACCATTAATATTAAGTTTCATACTGCTTTGAAACTACAGTCTAGCTCAACACTTACAGCCATGGTAATGGTGTAATTTTTTTTTTTTTTGGTTTTTGGGTCACACCCAACAGTGCTCAGGGGTTACTCCTGGCTCCATGCTCAGAAATTGCTCCTGGCAGGCACGGGAGACCATATGGGGAACCGGGATTCGAACCGATGACCTTTTGCATGAAAGGCAAACGCCTTGCCTCCATGCTATCTCCCGGGCCCCTGTAATGGTGTAATTTTAATGATCAGAATAGCAAACTCAATTTAATCTTATTTTAAGACCTGTGGCTTTAGATATTGTTGGTACCCCTCATCTGGAGACAAAATAGTGGATAAGTCAGCTTTCCAATTCTAGTTTCTTGACCTCAAATTTTTAAAGTCACAGTAGTGTTGAACTCAGGAGACCAAAAAGGGTGCAAAAATCAAATCCAGATTGGCTGGAAGTAAGGCAAGCTCACTATTTGCTCACTCTTTAACTCTGGCCCAGCTTGATCTCTATTTTTTTCCCATTCCTCTGACCTGCTTATGAAGACCTTCCTATACTTTTTAGCCTATAATTTGAATAGTATGACTTGGTGAACCTTATGACATTGGTAATGAGTGACATAAAGAGAATGCCTGTCTGGAATACAAGCAGGTGATGGGGTGGTGGTGGTGTTTTGGGGGCATTGGTGATGGGAATATTGTACTGTTGAAGGGGGCATTATTGTTTATAATTAAAACCCAACTACAAATATATTTGTAATCATCATGCTTAAATAAATATATCATTAAAATTCTAAAAAATATGCTAAGCCAGAGTATTGATGCAAAACTACATAATTTTTAATCTCTGACAGAATATAGTAACTTTATCCTCTCATAGTTTCCTATAAGTATATATTATTTTTCTCACTCACTACTATTGTCATGATAGTTGTCAGTGCAGTTATTTCTCTAACTAAACTCATCACTCTTTGTGGTAAACTTCATATCATGGGTCTCCATATCTTAGGTCTCTGGGTATTATTACAATAATGTCTTTTTTTCCTAAATTCTATAGATGAGTGAGACTATTCTATATATTTTATGTATATATAGAGAAAAAATATAAATATATATATTCTCACTCACTCTGACTTATTTCACTTAGCACAAATAATTTCCATGTCCATCCAAGTATAGGAAAATTTCCTGGCTTCATTTTTCCTGAAAGCTGCATAGTATTCCATTGTGTATATGTACCACAGTTTCTTTAGCCACACATTTGTTGTCTGGTATCTGGATTGTTTCCAGATTGTGGCTATTGTAAATAGCACTACAATGAATATGGGTAGCATAGGGAATTTTTTTATTGTGCTTTTATATTCCTAGGATATATCCATATGAGTGGGATAGCTGGATAATATGAAAGCTCAATTTCTAGATTTTTGAGGAATGTTCATATTATTTTCCATGAAGGCTGAACTAGACAGCATTCCCACTGGCAGTGAACGAGAGTTCCTTTCTCTCCACACCCCCACCAGCACTGATTGCTATTGTTCTTTGTGATTTGTGCTGGTCTCTGTGGCATGAGATGTTATTCCATTGTTGTTTTGATTCACATCTTCCTGATGATTAGTGATGTGGAGCATTTTCATGTGTCTTTTGGCCATTTATAGTTATTAGTTGAGGAAATGTCTGTTTATTTCATCTCCCCATTTTTAATGGAGTTAGATTCTTTTTCTTGTTAGATTCTGTCAGTATTTTCTGTATTTTAGATATTAGCCCCTCATTGGATGGGTAATGGGTGAATAGTTTCTCCGATTCAGTGGGTGGCCTTTGTATTCTACTCACTATTTCCTTTGAGGTGCAGAAGCTTCTCAGCTTAATATAGTCCCATCTGTTTTCCTATATATGGACAGAAATGGAAACTATTATGCTAAGTGAAATAAGTTAGAGGTAGAGAGGTAGATACAGAACAGTTTCAGACATCTATGGGATTTAAGAAAAATAAAAGACATTATTCAAATAATATCCAGAGAAAATAGAGATGAGGACTGCAAAGACTGGCCCACAATATGATTCATACCACAAGAGTGATGAGTTCATTTAGAGAAATAACTACACCAGCAACTATAATGGCAAAGGTAGTGAGTGAGAGTAATAAAATGCTTGTCTGGAATACAGGCAGGGTGTATAGTTAGAAATGGAGGGCATTGTTGGTGGGAAGGTTACACTGGTGAGAGGAGTGTTCTTTTTTATAACTGAAACCCAACTATAAACATATTTGTAATCATGGTGCTTAAATAAATATATTAATAAAAAATTCTGAAAAAATAAGCCATTGATGCAATAATATATAGTTTCTATTCCTTGACAGAAAATAGTAATTTTATCCTCTCATAGACTTTCCTATAAATGTTTTTCAGAAACTTTATGACTCACTGTCTTACCTCATATTATATTTATCATAAAATTTTACACAAATGATTTTTCTATCCCTTTATATATGTATTATTACAAATCTAGATTTCATCACTCTTCATTCATGTTCTGTAATTTTTCCTTTAGAATATATCTCAAATTTTGATTCTATAGGCCCATCTTTGGTAATCATAAAGTCAGCATTTTGATGCATTTTCAAAATTTCTGAGAAAATACTGATACCAGCATTAAGTACCATATCATCATATCGTAAGATATCTTCCAGATATATTCCTGTGAAATGAAACTTCATTATTTTAATAAACTTATCCCAAATATATAAAAACAATTTTTCTTTTTTTTATTTTCATTTTTTAGTTTGATTTCTTTTTGGGGGGGGTCACACCCACCTGTGCTGAGGGTTTTTTCCTGGCTTTTGGCTCAGAAATCGCCCCTGTTAGGCACAAGGGACCATATGGGATGCAGGTATTCGATCCACTGTCCTTCTGCATGAAAGGCAAATGCTAATTATATATAATCTGTTTTGTTTTGTTTTGGGCCACACACAGTAGTGCTCAGGAGTTACTCTTGGATCTGTGTTCAGGCATTATTCTTGGCAGGCTTGGGGGATCATATAGGATGTTGAGGATATAACCTGGGTTGGCTATGCAAGGGAAATGACCTACACTATGTACTATCACTTTGGTCCTCAAATTCATGAAAAGATTTTAAAAAGATTTAAAGTTTTTCTGCAAGAAATAGAAAAAACCTTTAAACAAAAATGTTAATTAGGTAGATAAAATAAAGAACCAGAAAATATACCATTGTCACTTTATTTCTTCCCAAAAACAACTTGTCAGTTTCAGGTTAGAAGTAGCACACCTAATATTTTTCCATTCCTACATCCACATATTAAAAAATACAAGTATTTTGGCATAATTTTCATTTAAACCTGCAAGAGACAAGCTAAGTCAGAGATAGTGTAGCTTACAAGACAGAGGTATTAAATTAACCCAGGGGAGAATAAAAATGTTTAGGAAAACTCCCAGACTTCTTTTTGAACCAATGATTTATACATATAACATCTACTGAACAAAGGAATGTGGGAGTAGAAAGTGGTTTTCACAGGAAAAATTATAGCTTTGGGTTTTACAGGTTATGTTTCAGATTTCCAAAGGGTATCCAAGTTGAACCTTCTAGTAATTAGATATAATTGCCTGAAATTCAAGGAACAGATCTCAGCTGCCAAGTTTATTCTGCAACAGATTGTGCAAAAGCACAGAATCAGTCTAAGAAACATTCTGTAGTTAGGACAACTAAAGTTAACTAAAGTTAAAAATATAATCCTGGAGCCAGAGTGATAATTCAGCAGGTAGAGCACTTCCCTTGCATCTGGCCAACTTGAATTCAACTCCCAGTACCCAATATGGTCCCTAGAACATGCCAGAAAGGATTTCTGAGTACAAAATGAAGAGTAAGACCTGAGCATCGCTGAGTTCGGCTCTTCCTCCACCTTTCCTAAAAAAGAATACAGTTCTGACTATGAACAATAATATCTATAATGCAGCAAATTTTTTCCAACTTGATTTATCTTTGGCTGTGTAATATTCACTATTTTAGTTATTAATAGTAAATACATATGTTTTAGTTGCTTAGATTGTTTCTTAATTTATGGAAATAGCATATGTTTAATTATTCAATTTAGGCAGAAATTATTTTTTGTAAAATCCAGGGAAATTGGTCATACTCTTCAGCCATATGCTTGATTTGAACAACCGCTCTAGCTGAAAAAAGACTAACCAGGTCAAAAGAGTACCATATGCTAACAGTGCAATCCCCAAGTTAAAAAATTCTAATGAGGGGCCGGGCGGTGGCGCTGGAGGTAAGGTGCCTGCCTTGCCTGCGCTAGCCTAGGACGAACCGCGGTTCGATCCCCCGGTTTCCCATATGGTCCCCAAGCCAGAAGCGACTTCTGAACGCGTAGCCAGGAGTAACCCCCGAGCGTAACTGGGTGTGGCACAAAAACCAAAAAAAAAAAAAAAAGAAAAAAAAAGAAATTCTAATGAAAACATGATAGAGACAGAACTAGTTTCAGTTGTAGACATGGGACAAAAGACATTTTAAGTCATTCCTCAGGTACTTTCCGACTCTAAGTCTGACATATGCAGACTTCTGACATATGCAGAAGTCTTTAAGTTTTACCAGAAAGCCAGATTCTATTCCAAAATCAGCCTGAAGGCAAAGGAATTCTCCACTTGGTCCCTGAATCACTACCCAAATGATTAACAGGTCTGCAGTTGTGCTTGTCTGTCACCTGAAGTTGGAATTTTAACTGTATTGAGAAGGGAAAGCTACAGACATTCTGATATTGCCTAGGGGCATATTTCCCTATTTTTATTATATAAAATGTTTATTATATAAAATAAATATTTTGTCAAAGCTCAGTTTAGTTTAGCTCAGAAAAAAACAAAGTTAAGTTATTATAAAATACTAGTGGTGGTGGAGTATATAAGGATATGAATTTAGATTCATAATCTAAAGTTATTCACTCTCATCTTTTTTTCTATACTAGAAAACAGTTGTGACTATTTCTCTAATATTTAATTAATTATACAAAGCAATTTTGTTTAAATGAGGCAATTAAATAACAGACATCACATTTTCACAGGTGCTTGAGATATACAAAAATATGTTAATAAAATATATAAATCATGCATTATATTTATAACCTAAATTTAATGAAGTCTCTATAGGACACCCTGTAGAGTTTAATTTAAAAGTTGCCATCACAGTTTCTTGCAGACATCACTTGCAATACTCCATAAAAATCTCAAACTACTGAGAAAAATGTTTGAGATAAAAAATATAGTCAGACAAGTTTCCAGTAAGTGGTCATCACAGTTTCTCTCAGTCAAGTGAGACTAGCTATTTTATTACTTAAGAGAAAGATTTCAATGTCCTTTGTACTACTATATTACAAGGTCAGCTTAACTCTAAAAGGAAAATGCCTTTGAAGACTGAGCTAATATGCTTTCATCAGAATGTAATAGGCAACTGCAATCAGATCCCATCCAGAGTATTTTTTAAACCATGTTGTAAGTGTGAACCAAAGAAAAAACAATTCTAAAATTAAGCCCAGAGATGCAAGACTGTAAGAATCAGAACTTATCATCTGATATACCATCTAAAGGGTCATCAAAGACCTTATAAAATAAATCAAAGTGATAAAATCAGTGCTAATTCATGATTTTTTGTGAGTCTCTTAGCACTACATTTTAACATCATTTGGGATTTCATATTTAAAAAATTAAACTTACAACACGTACAACAAAAATGAATAATGTTTTGCATTTTATTGTTTTATATTCTTATTTTATTTTATTTTCTTATTTTATGTCTCTAACAACCCACTTTACTTTATGCTAATATAAGCTCAAGCTCTCTTCATCATGGCCACTGAGTATATATAATCCACTTTAATTTTTACAAGATCCACTTCTAATTTTGCCAGTGAGAGGTCACATTGAGGTATTAACTCAGAAAAAAAGATTAAAAATTATTAAGGATGTCTAAAATGGAACATCAGTTATAGGAGCAATTGAAAGAAAGTAAAAAGTGAATATTGCAATGTATAATATAGTATAATAAACTTTAGCTTTTTTATGAGAATTAGAAAAAATGAGACAATTTATAAAAATAAAAAAATATTTTACTCACTTGTGAACACAGATATCTTCTAACAGTCATTACTTTAAAGATATTTTACTAAACTAGGATCACAGGAGTCCCAACACACTAGGAGGTGCTATAAATTTAATTCAAGTCCATATTGACCTCAGGCTTGCAAGGCTGGCTTTTTTTCTGGTTTGATTCTAGCTATGTTTCCACATTGAAAAGGAGAGTGATAAAAAGTAAGAGAGAGAGGAATTGTCTGGAGCCTTCCTATTAAATGTACTTTTTAGTCAACAACAGATCAATAATGCAATGAAAATCCCTAAATCAACATTGCCTAGTGATTCTGTGGCCATCATAGAATCACTCACAGAAGATGACTCCAGTAGCAGCCTCATACTTCTTATTTTATGTTTGTAAGCTTCACACTTTACTTTGTGCTGATAGAATCTCATATTCTCTTCCTCATGGCCAGTGAGTATACATAATCCACTTTATATTTTACAAGATCCACTTCTAATTTTGCCAGGAAGAGGTCACATTGAGGTGTTAACTCAGAAAAGAGATTAAAAATTACTAAGGACCACTACAAAGGAAAAATCAGTTATAGTTATTGCTTGCCAACCAAGCAGTCCCCATTGCATCATAAGTGATATTGAACAACAATAGCAAGGTGATGGAAGATGTAAAATGTTCTATTTTAATGAGAGCATGAATCTTACAGAAACAAAACTATTTGAAAAGAACCTACATCAGATGTGAAGGAACTAATTTTTAGAGTGCTGCACTGTACCTACTAGTACTGGCAGCACACCCACTCAGGCATAGGCCAGCCAGTCCCTTCAGTGTTTGAACCATCATGTGGTGCTAGGGATCAAGGCTTCCAAATGCAAAGCATGCAATCCAGTCCATTGATTTATCCATCTGTCCTTCGCTGGAGAAATTTTAGTGACTGGACTGAAGACTAGTTTATTCTTCTCCGCACCTTGAAAACTGTGACCAAAGCAAGAACTTTTATTCATGTTGTTGAAAAAAAAAAAAAGTTTAGATGACATTATATTGAATTTACTGCCAGTTCTCTGCAAGTTGAAGGATGCAAAAAAATCTTTATACATTACTTATTTAGGTGTGATGAATCTGTGAATTCTAATGGAAAGGAAGCTTAAAAATATTGGATACTAAGTAAATTCTGTGTGAAAATGACATCCCAGAGCAAACCTTCAGTATAAATGAAACCTCCTTATTCCAGAAACAAGTGATCAAAGGGACTTTCACCCATAAAGAAGCTAAATCTACCAGATTTTAATTTTTGTTTGTCTGGGAGTTACAATTCCGTGGAGTTCAGGGCTGACTTTGGTCTCTGCTCAGGAGGCACTTATGGTGATATTCAGAACCCATATTCAGTGAAGGGAATATGAAGCAGGGTTGACTACATGAAAAGCAAATGCCCTTTTTCCTACACTATCTCTCCCATCCTGATTTTCATGTTTGTGTGTGTTATTTTTTTATGTTGTTATTTTTGGTTTGGGGGCCACACCCGGCGGCGCTCAGGGGTTACTCCTGGCTCTACACACAGAAATCACTACAGGCTGGCTCAAGAGACCATATAGGATGCGGTCGATCAAACCCGGGACAGCCGCATTCAAGGCAAAAGTCCCATCTGATTTTCATGTTTGTTTGTTTGTTTGGGGAGGGGTCACACCTGGCAGCGCTCAAGAGTTACTCCTATATCAGAAATTGTTCCTTCCAGGCTCGGGGAACTAATGGGATGCCGGGAATCGAAAACAGGTCCGTCCTGGGTTGGCCCTGTGCAAGGCAAACGCCCTACAGCTGTGCTATCGCTCTAGCCCCTGATTTTTATGTTTTTAAGGATCTTATTTGGAAGCAATGTTACATAGACTATAAATTAAAACACTTGGTAATTTTCGGAAATACCTATAAACATCCATTGCCAGTATACTACAAGAGCAAAACAAAGTCATGTTAAACCCAACATCTTTTCCAAGATGCCCTTCCAATTTTCTAGATCTTAACAATGGAGTTTTATTTAAAGAGTAATAGACCACTCAGTATCTTGGCTTTTTGATAGTGTTCTTTTTTTGATGACCTTCCTAATGTAAAAATGTTTTCTTTCTCTCTCCAGACACTAACTTGCTGATCTATTAACCACTGGATTAAGGAGTTTAGCAGTTTTTCAGGCCAACTTCCTGAGGACTTAATTTATTCTTAATTACTTCTTGAGAGGATCTTTCTTCAAATAAGGTCACATTGGGAGTAAAAACTTCAATAAATGAATTTGTGAGGATGGTTATAAACTTCTATTTCTTAGTATTGACTTTGGTTTAACTTATTGAGACAAAAATTTAAGAAGGACCTGGAAATCTAAAAAGGAGTGTGTAATATAAAGGTATCAACCTGTCAGTGTTACTATCTATATTCTGATTTTAATGAAACTTGGAGAAAATTCAATAGTAGAATAGAAATAAACTTAATATAATTTTCTGAAGTAGGTGTTTCTTAATTAGTATAATGGCAAATCAATATATGTAAATAGTCAATAAATTCCAATAGGTATGATACTTGTCAATTCTTGAGCACAACAATGACTAATATAAATAAAAATAACTCCATCTAAAATTTATGAAGGATGAATCATCTTACTAATTTTGTTTCTAAACAATAAATATTTGTCTTCCAGTTGGAAAAAATGTTCTAGACATAAAATGAATTAGAATTCTGTTCTAATATCTGAACATGTAGAATAGGTTGTATTTAATATTTTCTTATAATTTCATTAGCCTACTCATTTATTAAGTAACTATTGGGAAAATTTCTTCAATTAAGTGGAGTATAAAACAAAGCATATCAGCTTTTACAAACTTCCATAAGAAAAACTCTAATGGCTATGTAGGTCAACCAAAATACCTTTCTGTTAAATAGTCTCCTTTAGGAATTGCTAATGACTAATAAAAATCATCAGCCATCTCTTCTCATCTCATCTTGTAAAAAGTACAATGGCCTTTAAAACAATATTTTCTTATATAGTGCCTTTATATATAATTTCATATTAATAAATAACCTAAGAGTGGCTATAATCAAAAAGCCTTAGGTTAATATATTTCACTTATTATATTTTTGAGAATCTAGGAAATAAGTCTAGAAAACTGTCAGACATAAATCTCTTCATTATATTACTTACAGCTTATGTTGCAAGTTAGAAAATAAAGTTTTTACAGGATTAAAATAAAAAGGTCATTGATGCAGAGATATGAAATAATCAATAAAAGTGGTTTTAAAGTATTTATAATAGAGTGTAGAATGATGGTAGTACATCAGAGCAATATTGTATTAAAATATAGCAAATACAAATAGGCTTTAAATACTACAAATTTGATGGTGGCGATTATTTCTTAGTTTTTGAAATAATCTTTTGAAATTATCTTCTCTTTTGTCTTCAATGAATATTTCTACTATTAATATGTAAGAAATCACAGAGGGAAGTATATGAAAATAATTGTTGTTAGTGCTAGTTAACTTTTCTTCTCAAGTGATCTTTCTCAGAATCTGTGACTGAGTACAATAATTTTGGAAGTGATCTCTGAGAGTTTAGCTACTGATCTTGCCATTACTCTGCTTCCCTAGTCTCTTCAACAATATTCACATGTATTTACTGATAATGTATTGTGTGCTGAGTATCATGCTATTGTAAACAAAACCCCAATGAAGACATGCATGTGATGCCCTGAAGGATACAACACATACATTAGAAATTAAATTTAGGGGCCAGATAGATAGCATGGAGGTAAGGCATTTGCCTTTCATGCAGAAAATCATTGGTTCGTATCCTGGCATCACATATAATCAAACACTATTACTTTTAATATATGCACATTGAAAATAAGTTATGATATGAAAAACAGATCTTTGTAGTTAGTGTTTTGTAAGTATAATTCATAATGGATGCTATTATAGTTCATAATAGATGCTATTTAAAAATTATGAGTTAGTTAACAGATTATTTGCATCAAGAATATGTGATATGTACATATATTGGAATACAAATCTTGTTTCTTGCAATACATGGATAAATTTTAAGGCTATTTTTGCTAAGTGAAATAATCCAGACAATGAGTAGCAACACTTCACCATATCACTTGATGAATATGGGGTAAGGGTAAGAATAAAAAGAATTCAGTTTCATAGAAACAGTAAAAAAGTAATTGATAGATTCTCAGTAGCAGAGTGAGATGACCTGATAGAGAGATAAATAAGGGAACAAATTTTGAATTATAGCCTGATTAAATATAAGGATGTAATGTAAGAATGTTGAACAACAATAGCTGATAACATATCTGACTAAAACAATATAAAATATGAAAGAATGGGAAATGTTCTTGGCAAAATATAGGAAGAATGAGTAATATTATTAAGTACAGATGCATAAATAACATTATGGGGAAATTCTTTTATAGTGTATATCAAATCATCTTATTACTCACGTCAAATATTTTACAATTTTAGAGAACAGTTAGCTAGTAGAGCAGGTAAAGCACTTGTTTTATATGAAGCTGACCCAGGTTCAATCTCTGTCACCCCATATGTTCCCATTAGTACCACCAGGAACAGTCCCTGAGCTCAGAATTAGGAATAAGCCCTGAGGTGTGAATGCAAAATAGAACAAAACAAAAATATATAACCCTATATAACTTTATACCCAACTTACAACTTCAATACCCAAATATACCTGAATCCACCAAACCTTTAACATAGGAAAGATATATAAAGACATAGTTTATGCTGATAGATTTAATTTTCTGTGGTATCTAAACAAGTGCTAACTGCCATTTTTTATTCTTATGTAAAAGAGAAATAAAACATACAGAAATTGAGTAAGACTATCTGAGATTAGAAAAACTAACAATCCAGCTATACCACTCCTAGGAATATACCCTAGGAACACAAAAATACAATACAAAAATCCCTTCCTTACACCCATATTCATCGCAGCACTATTTACCATAGCAAGACTCCGGAAGCAACCAAGATGCCCTTCAACATACGAATGGCTAAAGAAACTGTGGTACATATACACAATGGAATATTATGCAGCTGTCAGGAGAGATGAAGTCATGAAATTTTCCTATACATGGATGTACATGGAATCTATTATGCTGAGTGAAATAAGTCAGAGAGAGAGAAAAACACAGAATGGTATCACTCATCTATGGGTTTTAAGAAAAATGAAAGACATTCTTGCAATAATAATTTTTAGACATAAAAGAGAAAAGAGCTGGAAGTTCCAGCTCACCTCATGAAGCTCACCGCAAAGAGTGAAGAGTTAAGTTAGAGAAATAACTACATTTTGAACTGTCCTAATAATGAGAATGTATGAGGGAAATGGAGAGCCTGTCTATAGTACAGGCGGGGGTTGGGTGGGGAGGAGGGAGATTTGGGGCAATGGTGATGGGAACGTTGCACTGGTAATGGGTGGTGTTCTTTACATGACTGAAACCCAAATACAATCTTGTATGTAATAATCAAGGTGTTTAAATAAAATATATAAAAAAACTAGTTTCTGACAAGACTGAAACTTAGACTCAGGACAATCTGATTTGGAGGTCACTATTTATAATCATTATATTGTGCATGTGGGTTGTTCAAAGGTAAACACTTTTTGAAATGTAGAGGATTCTCATCTGAGTCAATTTGCCTGTCTATATTTCCCTCTATTTTGACTGCTTCATTCAAAGTCAGATAATCTCAGTTTATTACGCGTTCACTTAGGTCTATAGATTAACTAGATAATGTATAGCTTATTAAAAATTAGGCCTTTAGCAAAAGGAGGATATAGGTATATAATCAAACCATACATGACATAACATAGCATACATAACATGTACATAGCTCATTTTGTTCAAAAGCAGAAATCAAGTTTTCTCACAAAACATTACAACAAAAGGATTTTACAGACTGCACCCAGAAGGTTCCACATGCCAGTTCTTCTGTTTCTCTTCAGCTGGTATGTTGGGGGCTCTGGGCAGGACAACTAGTCATAGGCCCCCTGGGCTGACCACTTAGTCCAGGGGACTGAGATCCCCCCCATGCCAGAGTGGTCTTCAGAGGCTTTCTGCTTCCTTCATCTATTCACAATGTTATGATAGTTGTCAGTATAGCTATTTCTCTAACTGCACTCATCGCTCTTTGTGATGAGCTTCATATTGTGAGCTGGACCTTCCCGCCCTCATCTCTATTGTCTTTGGACATTGTTACAATACTGTCTTTTATTTTTCTTAAAACCTGTAGATGACTGAGACTATTCAGTGTGTCTCTATCTCCCTCTGACTTATTTCACTCAGCATAATAGATTCTATGTACATCCATATATAGGTAAATTTCATAATTTCATCTCACCTAATGACTGCATAATATTTCATTGTGTATATGTACCAGGATTTCTTTACTCATTCATTTGTTGAAGGCCATCTTGCTTGTTTCCAGAGTTTGGCAGCTGTAAATAGTGCAATAAATATGGGTGTAAGGTATTTTTGAATTTTTGTGTTTCTAGGGTATATCCCTAAGAGTGGTATAGCTGTGTCAAGTAGCAGTTCAATTTACAGTTTTTTTTGTTTGTTTTTGTTTTTGATTTTTTTGGCCACACCCAGTTACACTCAGGGGTTACTCCTGGCTATTCGCTCAGAAGTCACTCCTGCCAGGCACGGGGGACCATATGGGGAACCGGGGATCGAACCGCAGTCCGTCCTAGGTTAGCACAGGCAAGGTAGGCACCTTATATCCAGCGTCACCACCTGGCCCCAATTTACAGTTTTTTGAGGACCATCTATATTGTTTTCCACAAAAGTTGTACTAGACGGGATTCTCACCAGCAGTGAAAGAGAGTTCCCTTTTCTCAGCATTCCCACCAGCACTGATTGTTTCTATTCTTTGTGATGCCTTTAGTCTCAATGTCATGGAATGTTATACCTACATGTTGTTTAATATATCTTATAGTTTTGGGTCTGATATCAAGGTCTTCAATCCATTTGAATTTGACCATTGTGCATGATGTTAGATGGATGTCTGACTTCGCATTTTTTCAAGTGACTGACCAGTTGTTCCAACCTCACTTGTAAGAGGCTTTCCTTGCTCCATTTTGCATTTATTTCCCTCTTATCAAAAATTAATTGATTGTATTTCTGGGGGACATTCTCTGAAACTCAAGTCTATTCCATTGATCTGACAGTCTCTCTTTTTTTTTCAATATCATACAGTTTTAATGGTTATAGCTTTGTAAAACAATTTAAAGTTGGGAGAACCTTTAAATATGATGCCTCCCATATTCTTTTTCTCAAAGGTTGTTCTAGCTATTTGTGGGTCTTTATTGTTCCAAATGAATTTTAGCAGTGCTTGATTCACTTCTTTGAAGAATGTCATGGGTATCCTTAGAGGGATTGCATTAAATCTGTACAA
>PVKC010027362.1:0-15783 GCA_004027635.1 Crocidura indochinensis | reverse complement strand
AGCTACAATCAATAATTAGGCCTTTGCATATATATCCCAAGAAAATGAAAACATTTATATCAAAAGTTATTTTCATCCCAATGCATATGGAACTAAAATATAGATGCTATTGTTGACACATGATCAGATAACAATGTACATTTATATATGAACACTATACTATTTCACTATAAATAAAAAGGAGATAATTTTTCATCTGCAACAAAGTAGATCTCAGGGAATTTTGTGACTCAAAATAAGTTAGTAGAAAAAAGATAAGGATAAGATAAATGACTTCACCTATGTGTACAATATACAAATCTAAAAATTGATTAAACAAAATAAAAAGACAAACCAGGGCATATTGAAATAGATCTAAGGTCACCTAATGGGGTGAGAGGGAAATGAAGTATGCATAAAAGAGAAAGCAAAGATACGAGGAAAAAAATAAAACTAGCCAAAGAATAGAGAGGAGCTGGAAAAATATGTTAATGTGCTCGATGTATGCTTTGCATATGGGCAGCCTGACATTATATGGTTCCCCAAGAAACTTTCAGGAGTGATCCCCTAACTCAGAGTTGGGAGTTGCTCCAAGTACTGCTGGGGATGGTCCAAACACTGGTAGTTTGTTTTCATTGCTGTTAAGTTCTGCAAGTGCTTTCTTTATAGGCTTAGATATTGTCCTTTACTGTAAGCTGTTAGAAGAAAAATTTTCACTGCAGTATGGCTAGAACTAGAGAGAATCATGTTGAGTCAGAGGAAAGGGAATAAATAACGATCTCTCTCAATGTGGACAATAAAGAAATAGTTAGAAAATAACAAATGACCAATGGCAACAGTCTACAGAAGTGACCTAATCAAGGAAGTGGGAAGGCAATTCGGAGGCAGGGAACCTTGATGTAGGCAGATAAATGCTAATATTCTTTATGATGGTGTTAAAATACTAAATCTTTATTATTAACAATTTTGTAAATCATAGTGTCTTAAAACAAAATGGAAAAATAATTGCTTCTCAGCAAGGCAATTTCAAGTCATACAAAAGCTTGTGCTTAATCATTGCATTTGCAAATAGCCATCAAGTCTGTGTTGTGTTTGATTTTTCTAGGAGCTACGTAAGTATAATCTTGTATTATACAGTTTGAAATAAGTGACAGCCCTGATACCATAAATATATATTTTACCATGTGATGTTGCAACAGTCTAGCATAATAGGTTCTCAGCATCTCCTTTAGGTGGGAATTGTCCTCAGATAAGGTCATTTGACTCCCTGGGGGTTAGTTTTGGGAAAGTCCAGAGAGAAGACAACTTGGCTTCTGAGCTCATTGCTATCATTATTATTAAAGTCAAAGGGCAATTATCCAAATTCCTCAGGGGTGAGAAGTTCTGCCTAACTGAACTTTCTGGTCTCTTTAAGGTTCACAATAAAACCCTCTTTTGACTCTTGATAAATTAATTTTTTTTAACATTGTCACACAAGTCTCCCTCAATATGTAAGTACTGTGTCCCAAAGAGAACTTTCCTTGGTCAGATTCAGACACTTGCTCTACCTCAGGGCTAGCTCTAGGAATGGGGCACAACAGACCAGCTTCTAGGAACAAAAGGTAGGGGAACTGTATTTTACAAAGACCCCTAGGAGAATGCACTTGCAGAAATCTGTTCTTTTCCCCCATAATAAAAGTCATGAGGGACTAGAGAGATAACACAGTGGGTGCTTGCCCTGCAAGCTGCTGACCCTACTTTGATCCTTGCTAGGAATGATTCCTGAACATCCCCGGATTTCTGGATATTGCCCTAAACCCCTATCTTCAAAACAAAGCAAAGCACAACACATTTCTCATGTCTATATACTTTGTGTGAACAGTGGGGAAAGAGGATTAGATTCTCTTTTAGAAACCTATGATTGCCTTTTACTAGGCTAAGGAAGGTTTGCTCATTTCTATCTTTTTAAGGGACTTTGTACATTTGCAATAACAAGATAACAGTTCATTTGTATCAAATGTTATTTATCTGATCAGTTTTTACATCCATAGAAATTTTTTTATTGTATTTTTATTTATGCAGACACTTGTGCAATATTTATAATCGAACATTTTCTTACATAATTACCTTTCTTAGGCTATAACACGTGTTTATATGTCTATAGGCCCATTCAGCTTCTCCTCTTACAATTTATTTTTCCTCTTATAATTTTAACTCTTTTCACTCTTACTTAAATTTGATGTAAACTTAAAATGCATTAGTGCAACATTACTCATAATAGTATTTATTAAAATGTATGTGCCTGTAAAAAGGATAGTTTTTGAAACTTATTTTGACTCTATCAGTTTATGACTGATTTACACACTTTTGGCATTCTAGAACTTTAGCTCTATTTACTTATGTTACCATTTTCACAATTTAATTTTTTAATTTATTTTAGTTTTTATTTTGACAAATGTGAATTACAAGTCTTTCACAGTTATATTTAAAGTACATAGTGACAGTGAATTGGGGCCATTCCCACCATCATTGTTGTCCTCTGTCTGTCCCTGTTCCCAGCATGCATCCCGTACCTCCCCTCTTTGCACCCCGGACTGCTAGTTAACAGGTTCCTTTTGTGTATAACTTGTTGTAAAATTTAATTTTAAAAATTAAAAAAGAGAGACGTCGATTCTAAATATGAGCCTAAAAGGAAACACTGCAAGGGAACAACAACAAATAACCTAAGTAATCAGAATGGAAGATTTTGTCGATAGAACTGAGCTTACATGGTTGGTAACTGGGGGTAGGAGGGGTCCTTGGGATCCTGGTGGAAGAAAGCAGGTTCTTGGGTGGTGGGTGTGGGATTGGAATCAGGCATCAGAAAAAGTATGAGTAACTAGATTGTAAATGCCAGTAGCTAAATAAAAATGGTTGCTGGGGGGAGATAGACACTGGTGGTAGGGTTGGTACTGAAACGTTGTATGTCTAAAACTTAACCATGAATAACTTTGTAAATCACAATGCTTTAGGTAAAAAATAAAAATATAAGAAACCAAGTTTCAAAAGAGATGAATTAGTTTTCAATAGTAATAGAGTATTAAGGGACTTTATAAAATGACTTTACCTTATGATTCTCAATGTCCTAAGATGAGAGGCTGCTGCCGAGAATACATTCTGAAATATCTTGCTGCTTCTGGTAGCCCAAGCACTGACTGTTGAAGGCAGATCAGTTCTGTATACAAAGTCCCTCGTGGTCTCTCTGTGGTTCAAACACAGGACTGAATTAGCTGAGGTCATGGATGACACCGAATGTTTGAGAAACAAGGCAGTGCTGGGAAGATGTATATATGGTTGGAGAAAAAAATGTATCTTCTCTTATGACAGCTTACTTTCAAAGTGCTTTTGGAATTTGTGTGTGTGTGTGTGTGTGTGTGTGTGTGTGTGTGATAATTTACCCTTTTGAAGAGGATGCTAAAGGTTTTCTATGGCATAAAGACAGTAGGCAAATGCTCAGATTCTCTTCCCAGACCTAAGTGATATAATCAGAAGCCAAGCACTCGAAGTGCACATCAAATAGTCTTGCTTTCTGGCAGACTATAAAAAAAAATCAGTTTCGATGTTTGAAGTAGGCATTTGTTTATATAATGCAACCAACCATGACTGCCAAAGATAATAATTAAATACTCTAACAAGTGAGCAATCTTGCCAGAATATGTAATCTGAGGGGAGTAGGGAAACAAGCAGGACTGACATGCAGTAGAAAATGCTGAATTATTTATTTTGTGCTCCTTGGGAGCATTTGCTCATGCATCAGTCTATTTACAGAGACCCTAGAAAAAATGGGGGCTAGCAAAAGGGGTTTAACTCAAGTCTTCTAAAGCTATAAGCATCGCTTTTTTTTCCTACTCAATCTTGAAATGAGGTGTTCTTAATCTTCCTGTCATTAGTGTTCTTCCTTTCATTAAGAAATTACCTCTTGGAGGCTGGGAATGAAACAGTGGGGAAGGCATTTGATTGCATGTGGTTGACCTGGGTTCAATCCCTGAACATCCCCAGGAATGATCCCTAGGAAGAGAGCAAGGAATAATTCCTGAGCACTGCTGATTGTGGTCCCAAAACAAACACACAAAAATTACCTCTTGGTGGCCTGGAGTGCAAGGGCCCATGTGATCCCCAAATGACCCTGAGCACTGACAGGTGTGACCCTGCTGAGCTCCAGCACTCTTGGACCCAAGCACCTGAACTATTGGGTCAGTCATTACCCAAGCACAGCTGGGTACTTGGATGTAAGGCCCCAAGAACTTTGTTTGGGAAACTTCCCTTCTTTGTCCGCCACCAAAAGAAATTTCCTTTGTATAAGTGAAAGAAAATGCTTACAAAGAAGCAACAATCCTTTTTTTTTTTTAACTTTTCATCCTTATGTTTTAGTTGGATCATCAACTGCAAGTTCATTCTCTATGTACAATTCCTTATATTGGATATTCTGAGTCCAGAATAAATAAGTAGTGCTTTTCTATCATTTGCTTTTTCAGGAATAAAAAAAAGGAAATGTTATCCAATTTCTCTTTAAACATTCCTTTGAATCCTGTAGTCTTTGATATGTTTTGACCAAAATGTTTGAAGAAAAAATATTGGCCATTCAATCTACAATGCACAAATTTTACTCTACAAATATTACTCTAAAATAATGGAAAACGTCTCTCAAATATATCTTATGTGCTGTAATCAAGATAATTTGCGTAAAAATAAAAAAATCAACCTTCAAGCCATGAGGAATTAAGAGCATTGCTCATACCACCTGTTGTAAAATAAAAATCTATGTAAAACTTTGACTCCCCCAAACTTAATTAAAGTCATGCCTTGATATCTAATAAGGATTGGTTAAAAGAGTCCCTCTGGTACCAATGCCTAAAGTTCTTTAAAGATGGGTCTCTATATCATATAAACATTTACCCTAGTGAAAACTAAAGTTGACAGGACCAACAAATACAGAACACAAGAATATGGAGCGTCAAATTGTTTTTACAAAACCAATCAACCAACCAACCAACAAAAACCCACTATGCATATGCAGATCCATGCCATTCAAATCTGCATTATTCCAAGGATAACAGAATATATGTAAAGTGATGTAATGCCCACCTTTAGAAAATGAGTAGTTTCTATTAATTATATGATATACATATCAAAGTAATAATAAATTACATTTTAAAAATATTTTCTTATTTTACCTACATTCTTCTGAAATAGCATTGATTTTAATACAGGCTCAGAATTACAATGAAAAGTTAATTATATCTATTCAAGAGTTCAACTTCTAAGACAATTGTAAAATCAGTGTTAATTTTGATGAACACACATCATCATGAAAAAGTGGCCTCTGGCTATCCTCAGGCACTTAAAAAGGGAAAAGCAGAGGCGGCATAAGCAATTTCTGCAATTTCTAGACTTTGCCTAGTACTTCAAAGCATCTTCTAATGTTAATTTATTCATATGAACTTTCACAGAATTAGACTCTAGTTTTCTCCAGAGTAAAGAGCTAACCTAGACAGAGGGGCAAAAAAGTTGGGGGAAATATTCCAATGAGGACTTCTAATACCCTTTTTCCATTAGTTACATCATTGTTCCTTGATCACATTATATCATTTGTGTGACCAGGAGGCTAAAGTATAAATAACTATTTGTTCTTGATTGGTCCATAGCAAAAGGTTTCTAATTCGTTCTTCTTTTCTCCCACTTTTTTTTTTTTAATTTTGGGCCTCACCTGGCAGTGCTATGAGCTACCTCCTGGCTCTGTTCTCAGGGATCACTTGTGGTGGGCTTGAAGGACCATATGTGGTACCGGGAATCAAACCCAGACTAGCCTCATACAAGGCAAATAAATGCCTTACCCACTCTACTATCACTCTAGCCTCTTCTACCCCACTGGTATTTTTTTTATGGGTTTTGGGTCACACCCGGCAGTGCTCAGGTGTTACTCCTGGCTCCATGCTCAGAAATTGCTCCTGGCAGGCACGCGGGACCATATGGGGCACCGGGATTCGAACCGATGACCTTTTGCATGAAAGGCAAACACCTTACCTCCATGCTATCTCCCGGGCCCATTCTTCCCCACTCTTAACTGCAATTCACTTTCTACCAAGACCTAAAGTGAAAATTCAAAGAGCTAAACTAGATTTTTTAATCTCTCTCCTTCTTAAGGCCAATGGACACGTTTCATTGCATTTGTAATAAAAGCCAAACCCTCCATGGCTTGCATCTGTCCTTCCAACCTCACCTGGACCTCACTGGTCTAAAGTTCACTAGCTTCTCACCTCTCTAGGTACTAATCATGTGCCCATTCTTTCTTTGATCATATACTGACTTCAGATAGGAGCTATCCTGCCCCAACACTGACCCAGGTCTCCTTCCAAGGCATATATACTCTCTTGATACTGCCTATTCTTCTTCATAGCACTTATCATGACTGATAGCACTACACTTATGATGGTCTTAAAACAATCCACCAGCTCCATTAGGTTCTAATTGTGGAGTTTTAAGTGTGAAGTCACTATATATTTTCAGTTTTCACATTCTAAGTGTTGAGTCACTTTCTTTTAACTACTGTGTCCTAAGTTCCCAATCCTCTGTTTGGCCTTATAAATATCACTATAGGGGCTGAAGAGATAACATGGAGGTAAAGCGTTTGCCTTGCATCCAGAAGGACGATGGTTCAAATCCTGGCATCCCATATGGTTCCCTGAGCCTGCCAGGAGCGATTTCTGAGCATAGATTCAGGAGTAACCCCTGAGCACTGCCAGGTGTGACCCAAAACCCAAATAAATAAATAAATAAATAAATAAATAAACAAATAAATAAATACCAACTATATGGAAGACTGAGCACAGGAGGACTCTGATGTCACCAACACCTCCACTGCCTTGGGGTTTGCTCCTTTCCTCCTCATAGAGACTCTGCCCTGTAATAAAGGAGGATGTAACTACTCTATTTCTATCAGATAGGTAAATAGCTGGGGTCAACATCTATGGGTCCTTGAGATGTGACCCAGGTTTTCTCATCATTCTTATGATAATTAAGGGACCCAAAAGTTTGCAGATGAGCAGAAAGTAGATGTAGAAACCTTTTTATAACCTTTAACTCTTAGGATGATGTGATGTGTTTTTGCAGCTCCAGGATGCCAGTTCATCGATGGTAAAGTGTTCAGGGTGGATCTCCTAAAGGTAACCTTCTAGATTATTCTTTCTGGTCTATGATTTGCCCCTATGTCTAGTCATCATCACACTTCCAATATGGGTCCTTTACAAATGATTAAAGGAAAGTTACAAAGTTAATGGATTAAAAATCAATAAGAGGCTATGAAAGATGATTGACAAAAGCAAATTTTTTATTAAAACAACACCCAATCTGACTATGTTTTGAAAATCAATTTCTCATGTCTATTTACTTTGAGAACATGTGTACATTAAGTTATTGTATAAACTTTTTTCCTGAAACTGCTATCAAAGTCCATGGAGTATATGAAGAAAAATTTCAGTTCACTGAGACAGTAAGGGACAAAATTACTAAAGTCATGGTTTTATTTCAATACACAGATCTCTAATAATCCAGAAATGGTTTCAAGAAAAAAATATAAAAACCATTTTAAGTTAAAAATTCAGGTTAAGGCAATGCATGCAATCTAGATAATGATGTTCAAAAGTCATTTGCAACAACTGCTTAATAAACTTTGCTACAAAGATCCTAAATCCAGAGTCAGCCACTTTGATATTAAGTATGATATGCAAAGTAATTTGGGCCAAAATTGACTCCAAAGAGCATCTCCTGATTGTATACATTAGCTCAGGAGTAAATTTTCCCTTTAAGTTGATGATTCAAGCAGAAGTAATTGCAAGACAGACAGGCAGGCATCAAACTAGGTCAGAGCATGCCCTCTGTGGCTTGCAAATGTCAGCTCTAAGGCCTTTTTTTAAGATACCACCCACATGGGCAAAAATGATTTTTCTTTCTTTTGCTTCTATTTGTTGTCTAAAATATTAACACATCTTAGACTCTACACAGATTGTCTCTCAAAGCTTCCATCCTTTGCTTTTTTTGAAGGCTAGCTGTAAGTCAAGATACTCTTGTTTTTCCTAAATTCTCCCTCGAGTTGTGCAAATGTTTGAGTGACAAAAGAAATGAATGCCACTAATTCCTCTATCCTATTTGAACTGTCCTAGCCAACCAGGCTGGTAGATGAGCAAAGTGACCTTGAGGGGGTAAAAATAAATAAGAATTCACAATTTCTTTGGATCATCACAGCTATAAAGTGCAAATATTGCTGCCAGATATATGAAACACATTTATTGTGAAGTTTTGACACTTGTTTGATTTACATTTAAAGTCAAATAAGAAAAAAATCTATTTTGTATTCTTTTGTATGGAACAAATCTTATGTATGCAGTTCTAGAGGAGTTACATAGTTTGTTAATGCCAGGTGATAATTTTTTTCCTCTGAATAAATAAAAATGTAAATAAGTGAAAGATATGCACATTTAAAAACCTTTACCATGTTCTTTTCCTCAAATAATCAACATACTTTCAAAGCTCATATATAAAGCAAGTCTGTGGTTAAAGTTCTTTCTTGTGCAAGTATTTCAGGTCAGGCTTGATTAGGAACATTGAACCAGCTGACTGGAATGCTGAACTCTTTGGTCATCAGCCAGAAAGACTCCCTGGAAACCAGTAAGTTCCAACAGATCAAAGAAGGGTTTAGCACTCAAGCATTGCCTCTGACAACCCAGTAAGAGAAACTATGCTCATACATGTACAATTTTTTCAAATGAACCATTAAATTTTGTTGAAGAGTACATAACATCATCTCCCAAAGCCAGAAATTTATGAAGAAAACTTTTGACTCTCAAAGAAAACCATAACTTCTTTCTTTTGATTTTGACTAGAGGTAGTTGGAAAATATTTCACGACATCATAAAAAAGTGAAGTCACTTCATACTTTGTTTAGAAAGTTGTAATTGTTTCATGCTCCCCCTATAGTATTTTGCTTTTGCCAAAAGTATAGGTGGAGTGGCTAATGCTTTATGTCCTTTCTCCAGAAATACAATGAACAGAGATGGGGTCTTTTTATACTAGAGATGGGAGTCTTTCACTGTCTAAGTATACTGAGTATAGGGAGTAAACATCACTTCATAGAAATCTCAAATTCATCAGCAACAGCTTCACAAAACAAGAAGCCAACTCTTAATATCAATATTCACTGCTATATCCCTGGAAAGACCTATATGTTCATGTGAGAACTTCATATAAGTCAGTTTTCTAATACTTTCATTCTATATATTTTAGACATACATTTCACAGGTAGATAACAGGTTTAGAAATCTTTATACTTGCTGATAAAGAAATCTTTCTTGTTTTGTTTTGGGATTACTCAGGGGACTATTATTGGGTGCCAGGTATTGAACCTGAATTGAACCTGTGTTATCACTCAGGCCCTCGACAGCCTTCTGAAGGAATAATACTGGACATTTGTGGGATAACAATTTTAATTATTGTTGGTGGACTTAATGTCACTTTTAAGTCTAAAAGAGGATGAATTCTGCTTTGTTTGGCCTACTCTTTCCATACTTCTGAATTATGTCTCTATTTGATACAGGCAGCACAGAAAAAATATAAAGAAAACAAGGTGATATTTTTTTCTAGGTAATTTTCAGGCAGAAAAATGTTTCTGCTTGAATTTACAAAATATTGTTTAGACATCTGCTGCAAAGAGAAAACACTAGGTGACTATGAACAAGAACAAGAAGTGAAACACTGTCATATATTTTGGGCTTCAAACTGCTCTTTTTCCAAGCTGATTTATCAATGTTAGATTGTGCTGCCACACAGCAGTCCATTCTGCTCAAACCCTGTTTGAGTGTGGTGCTAAGACAATACAACACTGTCTCAAAAGTTTACTGAAACACAAGCCTCAACAGAACAGATAATAGAAAACAAGTAGGCTTTTAGTGTCAATAATGTTATGGGCATAGTTGGGCATAGTTAGGCATGGAAGGAAGCGCTTTTTGAAAGTCAGCAGAATTTTCAACAGGTTCACCTCCACAGCTCCTGACCCACTACTGCAGGTTGATCTTACAGATAACAACTCTGAGGCTTATTTGGAAGGACCTCCGCAGACCCTTCATTTACCTAATGGATAGGCCTGACAGACTCCAACAAAGACCTTCACTATTTCAATGACCCAGTTCCACAGCTCCCAAAGTGTGTGCATTTCAGCTTTTCATAGAATTTCACACAGTTATATTTCCAATCACTCAATGAAAACAGACAGGTAAGGCAAAGATAAATTCCCAGCCTAATTCCGAATAGAGTCCCAAAGGAATTAACTATAAAGATTTATTCTCAGACAGCAAGAAAACAGCAAAATCCATTGAGGAAGACATGTAGATGCTCAACAAGGTCATGAGGCAATAATATGGAAGACCATTAAGCATCAACCAGCTCAGTAAATCCTCAGTTAATGACTTTTTTATAATGCCATTGTGAAGATGTTTAGTGAATTTAAATAAATGATGGCACAGCTAGTTATTCAAGCTCAAGCAAATATTAATGCTGAAATAAGAAAAGCATAATGAAGAGTATGGTAGGAATTACAAAAAATGAGTATGGTAGGAAAAAAAAGAAGCAGAAGCTTTGAGTAGCAGATTAACAGCAGCTGAAGAAAAGATCAAGGGCTCCTTCCTGCTTCTTCTCTACCGAGCCGGCTCCGAACAAGAAACCTCCAGGTCCCTGCACTCGGTAAGATGGCCCCACCCGACCCACGTGGGGCCAATCAAGTCAGGCGATTGGGTACCCAGAGACTTTAAAAAGGACACCAGCTGGTAGCTCAGCCTCCATCCTGCTTCTTCTCTACCAAGCCGTCTCCGAACAACAAGGAACCTCTCCAGGTCCCCCACCCAAAAAGCGAGCTTAACTTGTAACCACTATCAGCAAGGGGACTTCTGAGAATTTTGTTTATGGGTGAGTGTCCTTCCACTGTAACTTTACCTTGTCCTCTTTCTTTGTATCTTTGTTCTCATAATTAAAAATTAAAAAAAAAAAAAAGAAAAGATCAAGGAACTCCAAGGTATGATGGAAGAGAGCACTAGAAAACAACAGAAGGTAGAAAACAATCTGAAGGAAAAAATGAGTAGCATACCACAGAACTATGGGATGATTTCAAGAGAAACATTATAAGAATTGTGGGAGTCCCTGAAGAACAGGACGGCAAATTCAATGAAGAAACAATGGTTTAAGATAATATTATAAGGATAATTATTAAGATAATAATTTCCCAGGGTTGAGGAATATAGGCACTAAGTCCAAGAAATTTGAAGGATCTTAGAGAAATCAGTCTCAAATAAGAGGTTTCAAGACACACTGTACTCAAAATGACAAAATACAAAGATATAGACAGAATACTGAAAGTAGCAATATTAAGAAAAAATAAGGCAGTTGAAGTGATAGCACAGTTGGGAGGGCATTTGTCTTGCATGCAGCCAACCAGGTTTGATCCTCAGTATCTCATATAAACCCCTGAACCTGCCAGGAATAATTTCTGAGCACAGAGCCAAGAGTAACCCCCCGAGTGCACCAGGTGTGGCCAAAAAGAAAAAAAAGGGAACTTACACACAAGGTAAAGCACATATGATTCACAGCAGATATACCAATGAGATTCTACTTTCCAATGGCTTGAAAAAGAATGAAGAGATAGGAGACAAGAACTCAATGAACTAAATATGCCACCAAGAATATTCTATCCAGCTAGATTTTTATTCAGATTTGAAGGAATTATAAAGAGCTTCAGGGACAGCTCAGAAATTCATAGCCTTGAAACCAGTTTCAAAAGAAGCATTAAAGGAGCTTTGTAAGAAGCAAGACAAACTACTCAGCACTTTACATTGAATAGGACATTCATTCATGGCACTTATTAGATTAAGAGAGCTTTACCACTCCTATCCTGCAAATTTTATACACTTTCAATAATAAATGATAAATTAACATTTCATTTATGTCAAATGTTATACATCTGTTCAGGTAAGGGATCTAGCATTCAACAAAATTTTTATGACAACTCTTGAATAATTAATGTAGATAATTAAGCACTATTAAATAAGATTTTATAATATAAAGTCAAAATTCTCCTTCTTAGGCTAAAACGTGCTTTTATATACGATAGGCTTATTCAGATTCTCCCCTAAGTTTTTTTTAACTTTCTTCACTGTTCCTAAAAGATACATTTGTAGCATTTATTTCATGCCAATTTTAAATGTCTTTGCACAGCAATATTCATATTATTAATTTTTTTACAATTATGTAATTCCAAAAATAACCAATCTCTCAAGAAGCATTATAGGAGCTTTTTTTTTTTTTAAAAAAAGACAAACTAATTTACATATAAATTTTTGTAAAAAAATAATAGTTTTTAAAAAGAAAAACTTTTTACTGGACTAATTTATCATTTATTTACAATTTTGTAAAATTCCAGGACTTTGGCTCTATTCACCAACGTGTGTGTGCATGCGTGCATGTGTGTGTGCGTGCGTGCGTGTATGTGTGTAGGTGTCATTACCTCTACAATTAAAAAAGAGAGAGAAAGATCTGGGCCCAACATGAGATAAAAAAGAAAAAAGAAACATTGTAGGAGAGTGAGCAATTGCTCAGAGATAGGACATTTGCCTTGCACGAGGTTAACCAAGGACGGACATGGGTTCAATCCCCAGCATCCGATATGGTCCCCCAAGCCAGGAGCGATTTCTGAATGCATAGCCAGGAGTAACCTCTGAGCATCACCAGGTGTGGTCCCAAAAAAAAAAGAAAGAAGAGAAATGGAAAAAAAAACATTGAAAGGGAACAGCAAGTGGTCAAAAATCATAAGAATTGAAGATTTTGACTATAGAACTGAACTTACTTATATGGAGATGGAGTGAAGTAGTCCTGGGGACACTGGTGTGGAGAGTGGGGTCTCTGGAGATGAATGTGATGTTGAAATGATGTATACATGAAAAGTAAGTTAACAGTATTATGAGCCCCAGTATCTCAATACAAGCGTTTTTCTTTTCTTTTGTTTCTTTTCTTTTCTTTTTTTTGGGGGGGGGTCTGGTAACACTCTGTGGGATTCCTATATGTGCGATTTGTCACTGTGAAGTGACAAATTTGTGACTGAGATGTGTCTTGGGATGCTTTTCTTTAGATCTCTTTTAGCTGGTACTCTTTGGGTATGCAGGATTTGGTTATATACATTCTTTAGCTGTGGAGTTTCTCTGCAATGATATCCGTGACTATTGATTCTTCCTGGGGATTTTCTTCCTGGGTCTATGGGACTCCAATGATTTATATGTTGTTTCTATGAAGTTTATCAAAGACTTCTATTTTCATATGTTCATAATCTTTGAGGATTTTTTTCCATTGATCATTTGCTTTGGGTTCTTTTCCAATCTCTTCTGTTTTATGGAGTTGTTATGCATCTCATCTTCCAACTCACTGATTCAGTGACTGCTGTTACTCTGTTGGAGAGACTTTCCAGTGACATTTTCATTTGCCTACCAAGTTTTTCTGATAAGAACAGATACTACACACTTGATCTTAGCCTAAAGTCTGAGAAGCGATGCCTACTAAGTTTTTCAATCCTGTTATTTCAATTTAAAGTTTTCTCATTTCTATTTTCATATCCTCTTGATTCTTATTTGTGGTTCGTTCAGCACAATCCATGCTTTCTTTGATTTCTATGAGGACCCTCCACATTTCTTCTCTAAAGTCCTTATCTGAGAGGCTAAATAAGTGAATGGCACTTTTTGGTTTGTCAGGGCTGCCATATTCATTCTTTATGCATGGAGTTGGTCTGAGTTTATACCCTCATTTCACACTTGTAGTGTGATGCTTTCTGTGTACTATGCTGGGGATAATTGATTAGGAGATATGTATGCCCTTCACAGCCATCTCACCTACAGTGATGTGCCTTCTGCAGTCTCCTCTGGGTGGGGTTGGTCAGTCAAGGATTTTGGACAGCAACTGCATCGGAAAGTGTGCAGTGGGGATCAGATTCTGCCCTTCATGGGTATGAACATATTATATTTAAACTTGCTTCTTTTATCTAGAGCACTGCCAGGGACCCCCTAAAAACCCACTGAGGGGCCCAAGTAGTAGTACAGAGTAGAGCATTTTTGCATTGCAAGCAGTTGACCCAAGGACAGACACAGATTTGATCCTTGACATCCTATATGGTCCCCTGAGTCAGGAGCAATTTCTGAGTACAGAACTGAGCACCAACGAGTATGTCCCACCACCCAAAAAATCAACTGAGAAGAAATAAGACAGACACCTGAATCTGCTGCAACATTTGTTTATCATATTAAATGAGAAATTCATAATCAAGTGTGTCATTCCAATGCATAAAAAATTTGTGTATGTGAGAGGGACCAGATCTTCTAGAAGATATCTAATTCACTCTAGAAATTAGACAGTTGGAGCAGGGTCCCCTCACAGAAAACAAGTCCACTGGGGTCATGTTAAGATTTAGACATACAGCTGTGCCTGTCTGTGTTTCTTGAATACCTGAAGCTCTCTTTAGAGGCTTAGGGAGCACACCCCCAAAAAACTGCATTCTGAAGCTGCCCAGCGAGTGAGTGAGTAGAGTCTGGCTGTGGGGGTCGCCAAACAGTAAGCTGAGCCCTCTGACCTGCGGAAGCTCCTCCCTGCAGAGGACTTCAAGGGAAATCTTTGCTGTGCCTGTCTGTGTTTCTTGAATATCTGAAGCTCTCCTCAGAGGCCTAGGGAGCGCACCCCAAAAAAACTGTCAACTAGAGGAAGCAGAATACCGAGGCCTCGAAGCAAAGTGGGCGGCTGCACACTCTTTCTAACCAATAAACCCTACCAAAACACACAGAAAAAACCACACTACAAGCGTGACAATGAGGAAAACTTTCAGGCAAACACCATACACAGAGAATAAAGACGATAGCTAAAGATGACCTAAAAAATTCCAACCATCTAATTAAACTCTAGGATAAGGAACTTAGAATAGAAATATGGAAGATGTTTGTAGAACTCAAAGAAAGCATAGATCGATCTGAACAGAACACAAAGACAGAAATCAGAAAACTCCAAACTGAAATAACAGATCTGAAAAACACAGTAGCTCAACTGAAAAACTCAGTGGATAGCCTCTCCAGCAGGGTAAAAGCAACTGAGGACAGAATCGGCATACTGGAAGATGAGATGCAGAAAAATTTGACACAGCAGAAGAAAATGGAAAAGAACCTTAAGACAAACTATCAGGCAATGGAAAAAGTACTTAAGGAGTGTGAACAGATGAAAATAGAAGTCTTTGATAAACTCAACAGAAACAACATAAGAATCATTGGAGTCCCAGACGCACAGGTAGGAGATCTCCAGGAAGAATCAACTGTCAAAGACATCATTAAAGAGATATTCCCAGAGTTAATGACTACATGCAAATCCTGCATGCCTGAAGAGTACCAGCTAAAAGAGACCCAGAGAAAAACACCCTGAGACATCCTTGTTACAATGACAAATCCCACAGATAGAGACAGAATACTGAAAGCAGCAAGATCAAAAAGGGAAATTACATGCAAAGGAGCATCCCTAAGACTTACAGCAGACATGCCACAAGAAACTCTCAAGGTGGGGCCCGGGATATAGCATGGAGGTAAGGCGTTTGCCTTTCATGCAAAAGGTCATCGGTTTGAATCCCGGTGCCCCATATGGTCCCCTGTGCCTTCCAGGAGAAATTTCTGAGCATGGAGCCAGGAGTAACCCCTGAGCACTGCTGGGTGTGACCCAAAACAAAAAAAA
>PVKC010027360.1:0-15800 GCA_004027635.1 Crocidura indochinensis | reverse complement strand
TCCATATGACCATAATTAAAACATAGTTGGGTTCTCTTGGTATGTTTTTTCAGCCACTCAGGTGCTGACTGCTGGGGGTGGAGTACATACTTTTTCACAACTCTGGGAGAAACATGAACTAAACCCTAAACCCACATCAGTCTTAACACAGCTGAAAAAAATTAATAATTTCTTTTTCTAATTACCAAGAAAGAGATGAAAGGCTGAAAAATTATATAGGAACATAAACTTGAAAAAAGAGTCTTTCATTCAGATTCCTCATCCACCAACAGCTAATTGATCTTCCAGGTTCATAGGCCCTGCCATCACTGCCAAATGTGTGCTCAAGGGTCCGAGCCCACGTGCTTAGTCCCTGTTTCCATCTGCAGGAGACCCATGGGGCTGTACCCCGAGGCCTGCCTTCCTTTAACATGTACTGAGGAGTAATGCATTTCCCTGACAGGGCCTTGGATTCAGTAATTGCTCAGCTATAACATAAACCAAGCATCCTTAGTAACAGGATTTGTCATATTCATTTGTCCCAAGGGGAGCAATTTAGGAATGATACTTTTTACTTGCACACTTAATATCTGTGTATACTAAACTCGAGCATAAAAGCCCTGAAATAGCTGCAGACACGTATTTATGTTAAAAAAGGGAAAAAATATACTTACCTGGCAGGGGCAATACCATGATCACGAAGGTGGTTTCCCCAGGGCGAGGCTCATCCATTGCACTCCGAGTGTGCTGACCCCTGCGATTTCCCGAGATGTGGAAAACTCGACTGCATAATTTGTGGTAGTGGGGGATTGTGGGTGTGCTCTCCCCTGAAAACAAAACAAAACAAAACAAAAAAAAGGGGGAGAAAAGGGGAAAAGGGGCCAGATAGATAGCACAGCAGTAGGGCATTTGCCTTGCAAGTGGCTGACCCAGGACTGACAGTGGTTCGAATCTCGGCATCCCATGTGGTCCCCTTGCCTGGCAGGATCGATTTCTGAGTGCAGAGCCCGGAGTAACCCCTGAGAGCTGCCGGGTGTGGCCCAAAAATAGAGAGAGAGAGAGAGAGAGGGAGAGAGAGTGAGAGAGAGGGAGAGAGAGAGACAGAGAGAGACAGAGAGACAGAGAGAGACAGAGAGAGAGACAGAGAGAGAGACAGAGAGAGACAGAGAAAGAGAGAGAGAGAGAGAGAGAGAGAGAGAGAGAGAGAGAGAGAGGAGAGGCCCAAAAATTGAGAAAGAGAGGGGGGTGGGGGAGAAATTTATTAGCCTCACTTGGCCAGAGCCATAGTACATTTGCCTTGCTGGATTAATCCAAGTTCAATCCTCAACATCCTTATAATTTTCTGAGCTTACCAGGAGTGATTCTTAAGTGCAGTGCCAGGAGTGACCCCTGAGCATGGTTGGGTGTGACTCCAAAATAAAAAGAAACTCTTCCCTGCAATAACTTTTCGGGGGCTGGAGTTCTTGTGCTTTTTCAGTTTGGGCCTGACAACCACAGTGCATGACAACCACAGTGTAGCTGGGCAGGGGTGGGGGAGAAGAGCTAACCTTGGTGGGTGTAGCTCACCTGTGCCAGCTGGGCCTTTGTTTTCTTGCCTTCCTTCTACCTCTCAGCCTCCCAGTATGGAAATGAAGCCTCAGGGAAGGAGGAGCAATTGGCCCTGGAGCACATAGCTAGGGAGGATGCATCAAGAAGGGGCCCCAGTTTTGTTCTTTCAACTCTCTTACCTTGCAGGGGATTACTGACCTGTGTTGTCTTATTATTTTTAAACCTAGAGCAAGTTGTAAGAATTACACTGATAGAATAATAATCCTGGAAACAGAATCTCTATCTAGTGCAAGACTGGTAGGGCAGTCCCTGGAAATGTTCTTGTCTTGCTTTCAATTTTTGGAAACTGAGGTACCATTGGATCACAAGAGTGTGTTAGGTTTTAGGGGCACAGCACAGCACAGCACAGCACTACACCACATCCCATCACCAGAGACTGTTACTTTTTTTGTTGTTGTTTGTTTTTTGGGCCACATCCAGCGGTGCTCAGGGGTTACTCCTGGCTGTCTGCTCAGAAATAGCTCCTGGCAGGCACAGGGGACCATATGGGTCACCGGGATTCGAACCAACCACCTTTGGTTCTGGATGGGCTGCTTGCAAGACAAACGCCGCTGTGCTATCTCTCAGGGTCCCGAGACTGTTACTTCTATTTCCACCTTCATTAGGGCCTTTTCATCCGCCTTCCTTTGAAGGCAGCCCCACCCCCCCTTGAACCTTAATTCTGTTGTCAGAATCCAAGTCTTTGTTTCCCAACTTGGGCAATATCAGTATTCTCCCAAAGATGCTGGAACAATGGGTTGTTTGTGTGTTTGCTTTTGTTTTTGGGTCACACCCAGCAGCGCTCAGGGGTTACTCCTGGCTCTATGCTCAGAAATCGCTCCTGGCAGGCTTGGGACCATATGGGATGCCAGGATTCGAATCACCAACCTACATGAAAGGCAAACGCCTTGCCTCCATGCTATCTCTCTGGCCCCATACTTTACATTTATTTGCTTAAAAGAGGTAGATTTCTAATGGGCCAGGCATATATAACACAGGGTAGCACTCTTGTCTTGCATATGACTGACCTGGGTTCAAATCCTTGGCACTATATTATGTTATCAAATCCCCTGCAGCACCAGGAGTGATCCTTGAGTGTAGAACCAAGAGTAAGTCTTGAGTACAGCTGGATATAGTCCAACCACTGCCCCCAACATAAAAGATAGATTTCAAGGGGCACTGAATAACCTCCCTTCCCTCCACCCCCCAAAAAGGGGCCGGAGACCAAATATTCATGAACTCTAAGGGTTTGTCTTCATTGGATTGCCTTCTTCCTTGCCTTGTTTCTTTATATGCGTTGTATAAGCAAGATCATCTGGCATTTGTTTTTTTCCTTCTCTTTCATTTTGTGTGATAGCCTCTTGAAGTTGAGTACAAGTTTTCATCTCTAGTATACTGATGTTTATTTGTATCTATACAGATGTATGTATGAATATATGTGTGTATCTGCTTGTATCTGTTTTTTAGACCATACCTAGTGATGCTGGGGGGCAGGTGTATGTGTGGGAGAATGGGGTGCAGTGTAGTGGGATGAGTTGGGGTGACACTATTCCCTGTGCCCAAGATTCAGTCCTAACTGAGGGACCAAGTTTGAATGACAGAGTAGTGCCAAGTATTTTTGTTTGTTTGTTTGAGGGGCCACATCCTGCTGAGCTCAGGGCTTACTCCTGGCTCTGCACTCAGGGATCACTCCTGGCACACTGCAAGGGACCCTATAGGGTGCCAGGAATTGAACTCAGATTGACATCATGCAAAACAAGCAACTTATCCACTGTGCTTTCTTATTCTCTCTCTCTTTCTCTTTTGCTCTGACCTAGATGCCATAGATTGAACCCAGGTTTCCTACATATAAAGCACACCCTCAGCCAGTTGTGCTCTCTCTGATGCAATATACCACAATTAAAAGAACTCAGTTCATATGTTTGGAAACTTGTGTTTTCTCCAGTGCTTTATATAGTGCTTCTTGTGCCCTGTTGTTTCCCCCTGTGTTCTTCTGTGGCCTTGTTCTTTCTGGCTTTTCATGTCCAGAAGCTGTGATGAGGAGTAAGAAAACTCAAGTTAACTCAGCATGACATCTGCTTGCTTGGCCCCACATGGCCCCAGTCAAAACAGGAGAGCAGATCTTTAAAGGAGAGTGTTTTAAGGGGACTAAACTAACAGCGAAATAGCAGCATGAGGTGCTGACGGCTTTACAGCTTTATGACATCTTTGACTAATTGCAGGGAGTCCTTTCTCAATTGATTTAACAGGTTTGGGGAGCGCACTTGCGTTCTCACTGTGATAAATGGGCACTTTATTCTGGGGACACTCAGAATATTGTGGCTTAAGTGAAAAGAGAATGGGAAAAACCACAACATGCTTCATCTTAGACAATTGGGAAGGTTTCTCCTTGAACTGGAAGGAGTCCTTCAGAATAACTGGTTTAAACCAAATGTATCCTTACAAGCTTGAAACTGCTTTATTGTGTCCCCAGAAATATTAGTTTTTTTCTCAATTTTTCTTCCTCTTCTTTTTTCTTTCCCATTATATGCAACTTGTTAAAAATGTGAAAGAGATTACATATTCTATTAAAAAAGTGACACATTGATAAACAAGTGATAACATTGATAAACTATTTCCGAGACTTAGGTAGCTACCAAAATATGGCAGGAAAGAATCTGTAGCTAATAATCTTTGCCGAATGCTTGAAGCACACACACTAAATTGATAGAGGGAGTATGGAAAGAATTATTTTTGCCAATTTTGGTCACTTCTACTCAAAGCATTTCATTTAGAATTATTGAGCTGCGGCAGGCAGGTTGAAATTATTAAATAAGCCAGGAAACCTTTAAGGACTTTGAGTATGCAGTGTGTTTAGATGTGAGCTTGCCCCCCACCTCCCGTCAGCTTTTCTGTGAATAATAATGATTACAACTACATTTTCATTACTTTTTGTACTGTAAATAAGGAAGGGGTTTTCCGGAATAGTTAAGAAAATGCAGCGTTTTTATTTCTCCAGGCTCAGCCTATTAGAATAACAAGCTTTATACAGTGCCTTTCATTTTTCATGGGTAGCTTTTACTTCTAGCTTGCAGCAGTCTGCTGGGTGCAAAAAGCAGCCTGAATGTCTGAACACTGTGTTTACAGCGAGCCTGGCGAGGGCCATGCAAGGAGTTTGTTGGTGTTAATACAGAGGAGGGATTTGGGCCAGTGCTATATATATTTTGCTGTGTTAGTCTTTTACTCTCAGAATGAATGGGTCCCAGGAATGCTGCTTTCCAATGATGCCCTTCAGTCAAAGATATATGGTTTCCTAGGGCGACTGTAACAAATGGCCATAAAGTGGATAGCTTAAAACAACAGAAATTTATTCTCTGGCAGCTGTGAAGGTGAGGAGTCTGAAATCAAGGTGTTGGCAGGGCTCTGCTCCCTCAGGACCTGTTGGGAGGATCCCTTCATCCAGCTCTTCGTCCTCTCCCTTGTGGAGATGGCAGTAGCTGACGTTGGCAATCCCTGTTTGCCCCTCACCAGTCTGTCACTCTGTCAGTCCATCAGCCCCTCTATCCATTATCAGTCCATCAAGCCAGCCATCCCTCTGCCAATGGTCTCTGCTGACATCTCCAGCCTCTGCCTTCAAAGACCTCACTTAGCAAGTTATGGCTAAGATGCTGGAGGTTCCGGTAGACATGGATTTTGAGCTCTTGAGCCCAGTGCAGACACTCATCCTTGTTTGCTCTAAGCACCTTTACTTCTTTCCACTAACACCTTATATAGAGCTACTGATAACTTGCTCAAAGTGACCATTGTCAGGCTGCAGGTGCCTGATTAGATTAATACTGTTTTGCCAGACCTTGATGACTTTATTATTCTGAACATTGGTTTCATAATAAAGGGGAATAACTGTACACAGGTTGTTGGGGGATAAGTGAGATAAGGACAGAGGGATAGATAAGGTGAGAGAAAAATTGTAAGAGACATATACAGACAGAGATGTTAAATCAAATTGTGGGGGGAAAGAAAAATCTAAAGTTTTAACCAGAATCTAGGAAAATTGTTGCTAGTAGTCACTCCAGTTTAAAAATACCAAAGAGAAGTTCTTTAAAAAGAATCTTTTCTTTTCTTTTTTTTTTTTAATTTTGGGTTTTGGGCTATACCCAGCAGCACTCAGGAGTTACTCCTGGCAGGCTCTGGGGACCATATGGGATGTATGGGATGTCAGGACTCAAACCCAGGTTGGTTGCATGTAAGGCAAATGTCCTACCTCTGTGCTATTTCTCCAGTCCAAAAATAATCTTTTTTTTCTTTCTTTCTTTCTTCTTTTTTTTTTTTTTTTAATAGGAGAACGTAAGATTTTGAAGAGATCATTCCTTGTTTTGTGCTGCTGGGGATCAAATGTGGTTTGATTCCCAGCATCCCTTATGGTTTCCTGAGCCTGCCAGGAGTGACTTCTACGTGCAAAACCAGGAGTAACCCCCGAGCACTGCAGGGTGTGGCCCACAAACAAAAAATAAAAAATATTATGGGCTGGAGAGACAGCACAGCTGTTGGCCTTGTATGTGGCCAACCCGGGAGGGACCCAGTTTGATTCCTGGCATTTCATATGGTCTCCCACCCAGCCTGCCAGGGGCAGTTTCTGAGTGCAAAGCCAGAAGTGACCCCTGAAAGCCATTGAGTGTGGCCCACAAAAATAAATAAATAAAGTTAAAAAAATTGGAAGAGCCAGAGTGATAGCACAGCAGGTAAGGTCTTTGCCTTGCACATGACTAACTCAGGTTTCATCTCCAATATACCAATATGGTCCCCTGAGCCTGCTAGGAGTAATTTCTGAGTGCAGAGACAGGAGTAACCCCTGAATGTAGCTGGGGTGTGGGCCCAAATCCAAAATAACATAAAATAAAATAGTTTACAGAGGTTAGGACACTTGGCTTGCATGTGGCCAACCCTGGTTTAATTCCTAGGATCCCATATGTTCTCTTGAATACCTCCAGGAATGATCCCTGAGCAAGGAACCAGAAATAAGTCTTGATCACTATCAAGTGAGACCCCACAAACAAAAAACCAAAACAAAAAGTCTCTATCAGTGTTCTTTTTCCTTCTGCAACAGATGGGATCACACTTCACTCTTAAATGTCTATAATTATTCAAGTGAGGCGTCAGCTCTTTTCAATTCAAGATTTTCTTTCCCTTCAGTACATTTAGCATATTTCTGCTGCTTGGAGTAGTCTGATGTTATTTATTTATTTATTTATTTTTGCACTGGTCCTTGGGTTCACATATGGGCTTTGTAGGAGACCAGATCTCTCTTGCTCATCCCTGTGTCTTCTGTGTCTAGAATGTACCTCAGCATGTGGTCAAAATGCCTAGTAGATATTTGTGGGATGAAGGAGAAAAATGCAAGAACAACCTCATTAGATAGCACTCTTAATATGTAAAGGAAAGAAATCTGAAAGTTCTGATTAAAACTTGTCCCTGACCGGTGAAACTCCATTGTGGTAAGTAGATGACACACAACACACTAACAAACCATTTGGAATAAGGCAGGAATCCCTAAGTCAGGAATTCAGACTTTTCCTATGCTCCCATTCCTTGATGACCACTCCCCTACCCCTCGCTCCCCTTTTTGTTGTTTGACAACAATGATGGTTATGATGATGATGCTGCTGCTGCTGATGATATTGCACTGATTGGAGGTGGCACTCACACCTGGCCAGGTGCTCACACAGTTCTTATCTGTGGAGCTTGCCAGTAGTCACATAGCAGGACCTGGTAGTCATGACCCCCACACCCCACCAGTGGTGACAGTTGTTGAGGCCCCAGGTTATGGCTGTAACACCTACTGCATGTCTCAGTGATACACACTGGAGCTTTCACTTCTTGGTTCTGATACTTGCTTGACTGCCTTTTTGGTCACTGCACTTTCCTGGGCCACATCCTGCCACATGAGGAACAGAGCTGGCAGGATTGTTCAGTGCAGTGGGGCACTGGGGATTTGAACTTGTGACCAGCTGCTTGCAAGGCAGGTGCTCCAAGCCTCTGGCTGTTCTTCTGCACTTCCCACATATCCCTGCTCTGTCTTTCTTCTGTTGAGTCCAGTTGAGTTTTAGGTATTAGTCTTCAAGATAGATTTTGAACTAGACATTCCTAGGGTGTAGATTTTGTTGTCAGGCAAAGTCCACAAGTACCCATTTGCAAACATTCCTCTGGTGCTCTTTCCCCTGGTGATCGGGCAGGTTAGGAATCTGTTCCCCTCTATCCTTCCTCACCCAGAGATAGGCATCTTCTTCTTCTTCCCAGTGGTTAGGAGTTAATTAGTGGTTGCTGTAAATTGTATTGGGGAGGTCAAGCGCTCACCCTTCTCCAGAATATTATTACATTGTTAACCTGGAATGGCTCAAAAAGGAAAGAATCACTGCAGGCTATGAGGCTCCTGGGAAGTGAAAGAACTTGTGAAGAGAAGTAGCCTGGATCCCAGCCCAGGGCTGGCTGGCTCCATAGCCTGTGTTGGTTACATGTTGCTCCTGACCTTACCATCTGGGGAATCTCCCGGCAGGCAGCGTTTAAGGTCCGTTCTGTTGTGATAAATGCATATGCACTGTGACTTGTATTGCTGGTGCAGTAGAAATACCCGCAAAGTTACAGTTGAGAGTTTCTGTAAAGCATTGGGCAGATAATTGACTCTGAAATTAGTGATCACCTGCTGTATGGACTGGATTTCATGAGTCGGGGTACACATTACCAGTCTGTCTGCTGAGATCCTAGAGGCTGGTTCTGTCTGTGTGGGCCTTGCTCATGTGAATGAATTTCCATCACTTACCAGAGATTGGGGCAAATGGTCTCCAGTTGACACTACCTCTAGGTTCCAGGTAGTGTAAACTTAGACAGAGAATGACATAAGCTGTTACTGCCTTTGAAAATAGCCAGGGGCTGTAGTGATAGCACAGCGGTAGGGCCTTTGCCCTACATGTGTTGCCTAGGACAGACCTGGGTTTGATCCCGGGTGTCCCATATGGGAGAGATTTCTAAGTGCACAGCCAGGAGTAACCCCAGAGTTTTTTGGGGTGACCCAAAAAACCAAAACCAAAAAACCCCAAATAAACCCACCCAAACCCAAACCTATTTGCCTGCAAATGGAGACAATCTGTGGGCTTTATCTTTGGTTATCTTCTAGATTTCATTATTTTATACGACTGAAAAGTCGATTTTCTACATTCTAGTCTCTTAGTAAAGGCATTCTCTGTATAGTCATAGGACTTACACATTTGTTTCTTGTTTAATTTTACAAAATAAAGTTTTGGAAACATTACTAAAGCCCACTTTTCTCTATTTATTGACTTGCATCAGAGTGTCACCTCTTTGAGTGAGGATCAGGGGACCCATACTTGATTCTGTACTCAGGACTGACTTCTTTTGGGGAGGGGAGCACACCTTGTAGGACTCAGGGCTTACTCCTGACTCTGTGCTCAGGGATCACTCTTGGAAGGTTGGGGAGAAACCGTATGGAATGCTGAGGATCAAACCTGGATCAGTCTAGCACAAGGCAAACAGTCTACCCTTTGTACTATTGCTCCAGCCCCAGGAGTGAGTTCTGGAGATGCTCAAGGTGCCACGTAATGCTGAGATCCAAACGTGCATCTCTGCATTCCAGGCAAGTGCCTTAATTGCTTGCTGTACAAGCCCTCTGGCACCAAAGTATAACATTTTTAAGGAAATAGTTCAAATCCTAATAGATGAACCAATATGCTATTTTTCTGTATGCTGTATATGTGACTGCTATGCTCTCTCTAAATACATTTTTGGTAGAACCAACTATGTAGAGAGGGATAAAAAGTCAAAAGGAAAGTGATCATAACTGGGAGCTAAGACAAACCATTTATGTTCAAAAAAAAAAAAACAAGCAAGCAAACAAACAAAAAACCTTTTTAAGCTTCCTATAAGTCCTGTTAGAGCAAGATTGGATCTAAACCCACCAAATTAGTTTGTTTGCAATGGAGAGGATTACATTTCTCTTAACCGGTAATGCTTAGTTTTTATGTCTTGTCAATTTTCATCAAAGTTCCCAACAACATAGTTTTGAGTTTTAAATTTTCCAGGTCATGTTAGAGAATTGAAATACTTCAGCTAGAGGGAACACTTTGGCATTTGTTACACACATGCTGAAATGTACAGTGCCTGTCTGACTCTTCCAGTATGGATAAACAGCTTCTCAGTAAATATTTTTTTGGGTTTTCCTCTTATAAATAATTGGTTTTACAGATTTGAATATAAAAATCAGCCTTTGCTATGAAGTATAATAATACATTCTCCTTGTTTTTATTTACATATACAAATAACTTTAAAGTTTTATGTTAAGGGAGGCCGAAAAGATCATACAGTAGGTCAGGCACTTGCTTTGCTTGCAGCTGATGAGGATTTGATCTCTAGTACCTCATAAGGTTTTCCAAGCCCTGCCAGGAGTGATCTCTGAACACAGAGCCAGCAGTAAGCTCTGAGTATTTCTGGGCATGGCCCAAAAACAATAATAAGGAAAAGAGAGATTTAAGTTGATTGCTTTGAATGACTCAGATATATATATATATATATATATATATATATATATATATATATACACACACACACACATACATACATACATACATACATATCCAGTCTGGAGTGTAAGTATTGCTGTCATATGTCTTGATTTTTCCAGAGTAATCTTTATGTCAAATATTCTGCTCCGCCCTCCCACATAAACCACACGTCTCCATTTATTCATACAACAAAAATTATTTGTGTAACCTAATATATTCCAAATGCAGCTCTAAGTTCCGAGGGTAGAACTAGAAACAGAGATGGACTCATCCCATTTTAATGGGAAAGACGTGATGTATAACCAGAAATTAGAAGGCAACCCAATAGGATTTTGTATGCAGCAAACTGTAAGTACCAAATGAAAAATGCAAGTGAGGCGGCTTAGAAAGTAGTGGGAACATGTCAGACCAGCCCTCTTCATTTTCACTGTGAAAAATTTAGGCAGAAGGACCATTGGGGAAGAACTTTCGACTGTCAGGCTGGTGACCCTCTACAGGGATGGAGTCTCTCAAGTCCAGAGACCACTTGTAGGAATAAGAAGAGCCCTCTGGTGTGAGAGGTCGTATCTTTGCTTTCCTGGTACCAGGCCTTGGAAAAAATGAAAATGTATGGGTAACGGAAAATGCCTGCTTCAAAAGGGCAGAGTGAATGGGGGTATGAATATCAGTTTCGTGAAATGAAACAAGTTTCCTTTCCATCTCCACACAGTATCACACCATTGCCTCAGTTCTCATCATTGTCTTAGACCCGAAATTGTATGGGGAAAGTCAAGTATATGACAGTATTCGACAGGAAAGAAGAGTTCAATTTGTGTGATGGGGATGGAACTGTCTCCCACCTGGTATGGGTGAAGTAATGCAATATCATTCCTGTAGTACCTACAGACATTATTCATTCCATCAATCTCCTACAAACACTTTCTACCACAAAGTAAGTGTTTGCTAAAAGACTTTGGGATAGGGGCCAGAGGGAAGGAGAGAAGAGAAGGAACAGTCACAGCTAGTTCCCTGAACTGGCATGGGAACTGGATGAAAGAAAATGGCATTATTTTCCGTGTTTTATTTTGGGTCGTTTTGGGGTCATGTGAGGCAGTGTTCAAGGCTTACTTACTCTTGACTCTGCACTCAGGGCTTACTCCTGACTTGGGCTTGGGCAGACCATATGGGATGCTAGGCATAAAACCCAGGTTGGCTGCATGCAAGGCAAACACTCTACCTAATGAACTATTGCTCCTGATTCTTATCTTCACTAGGGCTCCTTGGGTGCATCCCCTTCCTCTAACCCCAGATACCTGAACTACCCTCCCTGAAATGCTCCTGGTAGAGTGGTGAGGTCATTGCAGCAAGGGCCAGAAGGTCCTGCCATTCTGAAACTAAGAGGAATGGAAATCACGAGCGCTAAATTTAGCCTGAATTGTTCACTGGATTGTGGTCTCAAACAATTGTAAAGAAATACTAGGGATCCCAGAGGGGGCTGCGCTTTCCCAGCAGTCAGCCTGGGAACATTCAAAATGTTGCATGTGACTTTCCGGAGTAGTTGGGTTGGGCTGCATTTCGGATTAAATTTACCGAGCACACACACACCCTCTATTCCCTGGAGCGAAAGTATGATTAAGGAGGGAGAGTCTGGACAGGTGCACTCTTCTTCCCCCAGTGAGGAAGGGCAGCCCTCAGAGCCACATGAACAGCAGAGGATTGTTTTTTTTTTTACCCAAAGTGTGGGTTTAGGTTTTAAAAATCTAACAGAGCCTTTTAAATGTTGCCTCTGTGTTGATTTGGGGGGTAGGGTGGGGTTGTGTCTAACAAGATTTCTAAACCTAGAATACCCATCTCTGATCCATAGAGCAGGGGTGTGGTTAGGGCAAAGAAAGCACCACCATGACAGTGAGTTGGGAATGATCACTCTGGACAAGAACTGGGTGCTGGAAGGAGGTAAAGTGATAAGCATGAGATCCCATTCAGTATGGCAAGATGGTGTTTAAAAGCGAAAAAAGGGGAGAGGCAGGCAGAGAGAAAGAGAGAGACAGATAGACAGAAACAGAGACAGACAGAGATGGAGAGAAGAGAACTGTTTTCTATTAAGGCGGGCACGAAGGAGATGAAAGATAGGGCAGGAGGGAAATTGGGTACATTGGTGGTGAGAAATGTGCACTCGTGAAGGGATGGGTGTTGGATATTGTATAACTGAAACTCAATCATGAACACCTTTGTAACTGTATCTCACGATGATTCAAAGTTTGAAAAAATGATTTAGAACTAGGAAAACAAAAGAATAAGTGTCTCATTTTATTTTCTGCACCCACTCATCTGATGCAAATTTATATTCCTTTGACTATCATTGTGTATTGAAGGTTCTCATTTACTTAGTAAGGGCATAATCAAAGTCTTAACCCACTAATTTAAATATAAGATTGGGGGTGGGGTGAGCCCAGAAACCCTAATCCTGCACCGGCCCCCCAGACACCCCTTGTTTATTCTGTGTTAGTCTGCATGCTAAACATTCATCTCCTTTCTTGCTCCAATTTTGCTTTGAAGTTCAGCACAAACGTAACTGGTGACTGGCAATTCACTGGAGTAGCTCAAATTCCTCAGGTCGAGGCAGTTTGTTAAGCTGTAGTGTTATTATTGTAACTCGCTAATTATGTAATGTCAACAATTCAATGAGGTGGAGGAATCAGTATTTATACAAGCGAGTCTTGGAACATGAAGCTTAGACTCTCTGGTTTGGGCACATTTTTCTCATCTATGGGTTTCAGTTGAACTTTTCTTTTTTTCCTCCCCCACACTATTTTATTCTTCATGTGTAATCACTTCCCAAATCAAGATGTATTAAGTTGGAAAAGGGAAAGGAAAAAAATGGTTAAGATTTGGGCTGCATTTTGCTACGTTTGCTTCTTTTGCTTTTGCTGTTATGCACATGGCTTGGGGTTGGTTATTCAGCCTCCGAACTCCAAGGTTTCCTTTACTTCTGTTTGCCTCTCTCTGCAGTGACTGCTGCCAAGGTTCACGGTGGGTTTCCTGTGCATTCACTTGGAGGTATTTGATGTGTTCACACCTTCCTTTAAGGAGCTTATTGCAGCATGGAAATCTAAGGGATTCACATCCACTGTAATCTATCATGATTACCCAGGCTTCTGGTATGACTTAGTGGGTGGAATATGTCTTTGGAAAAAAATACATAATTCTGACAGGATGCTTTCTGAAAAGTCCAACCAGCTGTTTCAAGTAGAACACTGTAAAATTTATTCAAAGTCAATTTTATTTCACTTGGAAGCAAATGTAGTTCAAAGAAGGAACTCAAGTAAACCGTGCAGTGGAGTACTGGGAGTGTTGATGTGTGTGCAGGGTTGTGAGGGTTGTGAGGGCTGTGAAGGTCGCTTTTGTATGGGTCTGTCAGTGGCTTATGTCGTCAAACTGCACTGCTCTTCTGCAGGTGTCCTCGGATAACCTGAGTGCGTGGGAAGTTTCTCCGGGAGAAATGTGACGTCAGGCTCCTCTTTGCCATGTGGCTGTGCCCAGGCTGGTGGGGCTGAAACTGCATCGACTGCGTTGCACGGGGAATTCGTTTCTCTTGCTGCTGGAACAAATTACTGCAAACTTCATGGCCTCGAGAAACACGACTTTATTCTCTTGGCATTTTGTGTGTCAGGAGTTCGACTTGGGTCCCCCTGGGTGGGGGACTCAAAGTGGAAGCAAGACTGTTTTGCTTTCCCAGTGCTCTAGCAAGGAATCTGGTCCTGGCCTTTGCCAGGGACCAGAGGCTACCAGATTGTGGCCTGTGGTTTTTCTTTTTTTCTTTTTTGGTTTTTGGGTCACACCCATCAGTGCTCAGGGGTTACTCCTGGCTCTGTGCTCAGAAATCGCTCTTGGCAGGCTCAGGGGACCATATGGGATGCCGGGATTCGAACCACCGACATATAACTATATAAAACACACACATTATAGTTTATATGTTTTGGCTAGGAGGGGGATCATGTTTGGAATCCCAACCAGTTGTGCTCAGGGATCAATCCTAGTCATGCTTAGGGGACCACATGCAGGACTGACCAGGGCCAGCTCTATGCAGCAATCACCTTGTCGCCTGCACTCTCTCTCTCTCTCTGGCCTCCACCCCAGGTCCTTAATCACATTTGCAAAGTTCCTTTGCTGTGGAAAGTAAAATCTCAAGGTTTACGGACTTGACTTGACCTGTTAGCTATATGGTTGTGGGTTTCCATTCCTTCTTCCTGTCCTAATGTATGAGAGAAGAACCAAAAAAATACCTAACGCCTCTCATGCGATTGTCTCAGCTTCCTGTGGTTCTGGGTCTCAAATCAGGGTCAGGTGCTTGCTCTCTCTTTATCTTCCTGTCTCTGTCTCTCTCAAGCAGCCCATCTACAAGTATCAGGACTTGTGCACCTTTATCTGTAAACTTTTAAGTAACTGTTCCGGTGATCACATTATTTAATTTTTTTCCATTCACATAGCTTGGTGTCTGGGTCTGTGAAGGACATACAGGGCCACCCTCCCCGTGCTTTGCTTGTTTGTGCAGCACAGGGAAACCTGGGTCTCATATTTACAGGGGTTGTATCTACTGTTGTCATCTCTCTGGCCCCTATTTCCTGATAGAAACCTGTTCATGTATATGTCTGCAACTTGGAAACAAAGTTTAAGAAGTTGACTGAATATTTGGTTAAAATGCATTTCCCTATAAAATTATTAACATGTGAATTTTTCTTTGACAACCTTTTAGGTGATATGGATATATACAATGGGTGATGGATATTCTTTTCTTTTGGGGGGGGGGTCTCACCTGGCTATACCCAAGTCTTACTCCTGACTATGCTCATGGATCACTCCTGATAGACTCGGGGAACCATAGGGATTGCCAAGGATCAAACCCTGATCAGATGTGTGCAAGACAAACACCCTGCCCCCTGTACTCTCTTTCCCACCTGGGTGTTCTTATGTAGCATTTACCGGATGAAGCATTTTCATTGTATTTGCAAGTTTCTTGTGTTTTTCTTCTGTGTCATTACAATGAGAGTGGGGGAATCTTTCCATGTTTAATTTTTATGACTTTTCCAAGTGTTTTGTCCTTGTTTTAGTTTATGTCTTATTTAGCCAGAGGATGAAAAATGTCTCCCCCGGTATAAGTAGGTGTTTATAAAGAGCCTTAGAGGACAAGCTGAGGACATCTTTAGGGAAAGATCTATGTTTCTTGGAAGAATTTGAAATTAGAGGGCCATGAAATAAGCAAATCCTCTTTTGTCTGTGGGACAGCTGGCCACACACCACCTCTTAGTTGGTCTGTAATTGAATTACATACTAGAGCAGAGCTTCCAGGAGGTTCCTCGTCAATTCTCCCCTGAAGAGTGACCACTGCTTTGAAGAATTGCAGAAATCACCAGCATTCTTTGCTGTGAATCTGAAGTAGATGCCAAGAGAGAAAAGGACACAAGTATTATGGAGAAATAAAGCTAAGAGGAGGGAACCCTGAGCACCCCAGGAAACAGCCCTTTCCTGGGTAGAGCCTGGCAGATGGTGAGCCGCCTCCATTGTTGACCATGAGCTCATTATTAGAATATTTGTTCTTGACATTGGAAAAGAAAAAAATGCCAGAAGAATAAGTCTTGAGGCAACGGAGGAAAAAGAAACCTAAGGGAGATTCATACTCACAGTAGGTTCCTCTCCCTCCCTCCCCCC
>PVKC010027359.1:0-15788 GCA_004027635.1 Crocidura indochinensis | reverse complement strand
CTCAAACACAATTATGTATGTAATCAAGGTGTTTAAATAAAATATAAAAAATAAATTTATAAAATATTGATACTTAAGCCCAATATATTTCATTTTGTTTTGAAAGAAAAATTGAACTGTTTTAATAAGAACAAATTATGAGAAATAAAAAATGGCAATATTACTGTTTTCATTTGTGAAGTATGTAAACAATTTGGTTCCCTGCATCAGAGTTGCCAGCACAAAATTCTTCTGTGCTTCTGGTCAAGGTGAATACACAAATCCCTTTTAATCATAAAGCAGAATATTTTTTCAAAGAGCAAGAGTCTAAAGAAAACTAACGAAAGTGTGCAAGTAATTTTTAATGCAGAAGTTAGAGAAATTACTACACTGACAATTATGACAATGTTAATGAGTGAGAGAAGTAGAATGCCTGTCTTGAATACAGGCTGGGGATGGGGGAGGAGAGAGATGGGGAAACATTGGTGATGGGAATTCTGCACTGGTGAAGGTGGTGTCCGTTTTATGACTGAAATCCAACAACAATAATGTTTGTAACAATGGTGCTTAAATAAAGATATTATTTTTTAAAAAATTAATGCAGAGGTTTGTGTGCTACCTGGGTAATGATTTTAAAGTAAGTCCCTCAACTCTCTGACACTCCTTCCTTTTATAAGTGGGAGGTATGTGTCTCTCTCCTTGAAAACTTAAAGATTATAGTCACTTGATCAAAGGAATATAGTAGACATGTTGTGTCTATTTTCATGTGAGATAATGCAGAAGACATTAGTTCATGCTGTGCATGCCAGTGTCCCTCAATTGCCAGGAGTTACCCTAAGCATTGAACTAGGAGTAGTCTTTCAAGTTCTGAGTTAGGTATTTTACAAACATCACCAACAACAACCAAAAAAAAAAAAAAAACCCTCACCCAAAATCATAGCCAACTGTGAATTTAGTAAGATCTGAGCCCCAAATTTAAAATTGCCTGTTTCCATACTTTCTCTTGGGCTGCTTGTTCTTAGAATAAATGTTAAGATCTATACTTGTTCTTGGTTATCTAAAGCATATAAGGAAGCCAAAGCCATCCCATGCTAAGGACCACAACAAGAAGAACCATCATTTTAATAAATATACATGTAATAGAGGCTTTTTTGGAGTTCTATCATCTAACCCCAGTTAGGGAATGTTAATAAAGGTAATTTTTCCCTATAAAGATCTAACCAAATGGCAGGTTCTTTTTATCAAATAAATAATTGCTGGTTATTGAAGGCACTAGGATTTTAGATGGCTTGCCAAGCAGTAGTAGAAATCTGGACTACCTGATAAATTCCTCTATGTGTGAGAAAAAGCTTGTAGATACTTGCCATTCATTTTTTTTCCTTTAACTTTTCTAATTGTTCCCTTGGAGAAAATTTATAGATTTCTTTTGTGTTTTTCTTCAGAGGTTTCCTTGCCCTTTACCTATCACCTTCCTGAAAGGAATCTGGAGCAGAGAACTCAAGTTGAAGCCAGATTTTCTTGTGACTATCTTTGATGCCAGGAGAAATTTGCATGACCTATCAGAAATGTGAGTCTTTGCAAAAGTAGCTTGGGAGAGTGAACTAAATATGCAGCAGTTTCTTTTTATTCTTTAAAATATGATTAAGGATTATCATATTGATTGACTGATAACTCTTCATGTGTAGACTTCTTGTTTAGCTCTCTGAAATGTTCAAAGTGATAGATATCTAGAGATGAGAACTTGAAGATGAGCTGTCACCCATTCCTGGGTTCATGGTAGGATTATGATGATTAGATATCCCAAGTATTGACTGTTTCAGGGTGCATTCCCTTAATACTACTGGAAACAAATGCAACACAATCCTCATTTTCCTAGGCTGACTACTTGATATTTTTTTTTTTTTTTGGTTTTTTGGGCCATACCTGGTGACGCTCAGGGTCTGGCTATTCGCTCAGAAGTCGCTCCTGGCAGGCACAGGGGACCATATGGGGAACCGGGAGATCGAACCGTGGTCCGTCCTAGGTTAGTGTAAATCATCTAACTCATTAATGTAATTTTATGTTGGCTTATTTTTCCCCTGGTTATTAGGTAACCACTCTCAAGTTTTCAATCATCTCATCTGTAAAGTGACATTAATGGAGTGAGACTGTTGAATTTCCTTCAAATTGTACTATAATTGTTTTTGCTTTTCATCCTTTTGGGTGAGTATGTAATTTCCCTCCTTTTCTATAGCTTAGATTTGGTATCATTAAAATAATAATCTGGTTGTAATCATGGTGCTTAAATAAAGATGTTATTTAAGAAATAAAAAATAACAAAAACAATCTGAACACATTTAAAGTATTTAATATGATAATTTGAAATACTATACATCTGTTAAACCATTACTCTAATAAAAACCATGCAAATTTCAACTGTACTTACACATTTCCTTGTATTCTTTTTTTAAATTTTTTTTATTGTGACCAATATGAGTTACAAGTCGTTCACTGTTATGTTTAAGGTGAATTAGGACTTTTCCCACCAACAGTGTTGTGCTCCCTCTAGGCATGTATCCCACACCTTCCATTTTGCCCCCTGGACTCTCAGTATAACAATTTTTTTGACAAGTCTTTTTTGTATATAACTTTTTGTAGATTGGGAATATTGATTCTATTGTCCTTGACTTTGGGTTTGGTATTTAGGTCTGATCATTTTTATTTCCACTCAATGTTCATGCTGCTGTTTACTCCTGGTGCCATCCACATTTTAATTTTTTCCCTCGATTTAATAGGCAGAACAAGATGATTCAAGTTTTGTGGTTCTGTTGGGGGGGGCGGGGGAAAGAACACTGGGAGGAGTCTGTCTAGGAGCTATTAATATCAATTTAAAAGAAGAAAGGAAAAAGAAAAGAAAAACACAAACCAAAATAAACAATGACAAACAAAAACACAACAGCAACAATAAACAAGAGCTAAACAACAATAAAAAGAAAGAAGAAAGGAAAAAAAAGGGGGGCTGGTATGGCAAGGTTGTGTGTGTGTGTGTGTGTGTGTGTGTTTGTTTCTTTGTTTCTTTGCATAGGCACAGTAAGTATTGGGGAAATTAGAAAGAGAATTCCCTTGGCCTAAGAGATACAGGGTTTCTCCATCCATGAAGCATAATGTCATGGGAATAACTACTGGCTCCAGACATGCTCAATGTCAAATCCCAGGTCTTTTTATGGTGTCAGGAAATATTCCGCTCAGTTGTGGTTGTCAAAATTAGCACTCTGTCATTAGAGATCTTGGTATTTGCACAGAACCTAGGAAAAAGTCTAGAATAGAGTCTTTATGGTTCCAGAAGTTCTGTTCCATTATAGATATTGTGGTTGGTCTTCTGTACTTAGTGATCTTGGTTTTTGCACAGATCCTAGGACAAAGCCTAGGATAGAGTCTTTACTTATGGTTCCAGAAGTTTTGCTCAGTAGTGGTTATCAAAGTCAGACCTCTGGAGTTAAAGATCATGGCTTTTGTACATATTCTAGGCCAGTGCCTAGTTTAGGGTCTTTCTTATTGGTCCCAGAAAAATTTCTGTTCAGTTATGGCTGTCAAAGTCAGTGTCCTAAAATTAGTGATCTTGGTTTTTGCACAGATCAAACAATAGGATGTCTTCTGATTTCATCTTACAGTTAGGTGGTGAGGTAGGGCAATCTGCTTTTAGATCAAGTTGTTGCTATTTCCTCATCATCAGGGTGTCATATCAACCTGGCTCAAGTTGGTGCTAGAGGGATATTAGAAACTCCCTGGGGGGAGTTTGGTTCCTGGTCCTGTTGCAGAGAACTGTGTCATTTCTACTGGTGGATTCTGGTGTTTGGGCTTGGGTTATCATTGTCCGATCACATGGAGTGTAAGTCGAGTCCCCATGACAAATGTTAAGGGTGGGAGGTGCCCCTGTAGTAAAAAAAAAATTTGGGTTCTTATCCCTAGTAGTTAAGAGCCTGTTGCTGTACATAAAAATTCCCCCTTTTTTAATGTGCCTATGCAAAAGGGAATGGTTCCATATTATATTGCTGGTGCATTTGGGGATAAGAATGACAGGTTATACTATCTCTATGTCCTGGGTTTGACCTAAGCTTTTATCTCAAGCAAAATTTTTCTTCCAAAATTTTGTACTAAGCAGAACCAAAACAAGTGAAATTTAAAAAATACATCTATATATAAATAAAAATAATAATAAATAGGAGAGGATAGAGGAGGCTTTCTTTAGCTTTGGATATAAACACAATACTAAAAGGTAAGACTATTGAGGTATTAATTATACAAGGAAAATATATCTTTATTGAGCCCTTTGAGATATTCTTTTTTATTAATATCTTTATTTAAACACCTTGATTACAAATATGATTGTAGTAGGGTTTCAGTCATATAAAGAACAACCCCTTCACCAGGCAACATTCCCATCACCAATGTCCCAAATCTCCCTTCTTTCTACTTCTCTCATTTATTCACTTTGTTATGATAGTTCTCAACATAATCATTTCTCTAACTGCACTCACCACTTTGTGTAGTGAGCTTCATGTCATGAGCTGTACCTTCCTTCCAGCCCTCCTCTTTTTTGTCTCTAAGAGTTATTGCAAAAATTTCTTTTATTGTTTTAAAACCCATAGATAAGTGAGACTATTCTGCATCTACCTCTCTCCCTCTGACTTATTTCACTCAGCATAATAGATTCCATGTACATCCATGTATAGGACAATTTCATGACTTCATCTCTCCAGACAGCTGCATAATATCCCATTGTGTATATGTACCACAGTTTCTTTAGCCATCCCTCTGTTGGAGGGCATCTTGGTTGTTTTCAGTCTGGCTATTGTAAAAAGGGTTTGCACTATTGTAATGAAAGGATACCATGCCTATCACTATATCTCTGTTCAGCATGCAGTTCTTATCCAGTATGATCAGTTCCAATTATCATTGCCTAGTGGTCCCTTCTCTATCACCCTCTCTCTCTGACTCATTTTGCACATTATACTCTGCACAGTCATCCATGTATAAGCATACATTTTATGACCTTATTTTTCCTTACAGCTGCATAATATCTAATATGTAGATGTATTACAGTTTCTTTATTAACTAATCTGCTCTTGGTCACTTGGGTTGGAAAACAAATGTTTTCAATTTTTGTTTTTTAGTTTTTGGGTCACACTCGGCAGTGCTCAGGGGCTACTCCTGGATCTATGCTCATAAATCACCCCTGGCAGACTCAGGGGACCATATGGGATGCCAGGATTCAAATCACCATCCTTTTGCATGCAAGGCAAATGCCCTACTGCTGTGCTAGCTCTCCATTAGAAAACAAAGGTTTTTAAAAGAAAAAATTAGATACTAATTTTTCTTACTCAAATGGGGAAAATGTACATTCTAAAACAAGGACACAGAACTGCTACAAAGTTTATTTCTATAAATCTCTAATCAAGCTACCGTGCAAGGTGAGTTCATATTTTAAGTTCACTTGTCCACTTAATTGTCATTTGTATACTCAACTTCAAGAACTATCAATTAAACATGTTCAAAAATTGGGCAAAGAGATGTCTACAAACAATTTATTATAGTAATACTTATAATGGAAAAATTTGGAAACACCTAACATTTCTTGCTAGAGATGAAAACATATTAAATGGATGTTATGGAATATTATGAAATAATAATCAAAATACCTGTTACGTGGGAAAAGGTAAGATTCAAAAATTAAATGTAGAATATGATTCTGGGTCTGTCTTTGACTGTAACTAAACATGAAATTATGTACACATGATAGTATAGGAACTACATATACAAAGAATTGATAATAATGGGAGACTGAGAGGCCAAGTTAGAAGGGACTAGTTTTTAATTGCATATTACCTGATGCTTTTAAATTTTTACCAAGTTGCATCTTACTGGCTTTTGAAAATTAATTAAGTGAAAGAGGAAGAAGAATGTGCTAGTATATGTAAATGCTTAATTAGTTCAAAAATTTGAGAACAATAAAATTTTCAAGAAGAATAAAAGAACTGACCAAAATAGAAAGTCTTAAGACTAAGCATATTTTTAAAGGGACACCTGGGCAAATGAGGACACAAATTTTATTAGAAAATTTATAACATTTTATAAGTCTAGGAACCAGAGAGATAGAAGAGTGGGTATGGTATTCGCCTTAAATGCAGCTGACCTGCCATAGCAAATGGTTCCCTGAGCTCCACTAAGAGTCATCCTTGAACTCAAGACCAGGAATAAGATTTGAATACCCTGGAATGTAGCTTCTCCTCCCCTCCTCAGAAAAAAATGAAAATAAAAGACAGAAAGTCACAAAAAATAAAGGATGAATTTTTTTATAAATCAGTTCTCTTTCTCTTATGTGGAGTTGTGTCTAAGTTGTGAGGTGCTTGCAAAGTTGCAAAATATGGTTGTTTTCAGGAATCATCTCTCTGCACAGATATTGCCTGGACCTCCACTGTCATTAAGTCTTCATTCATCAGTCTATACTGCAGAGTCAAAAGTTGTCTTCTACCCAATGGGCTCCTCCAGGTTTAGCAGTTCTCCATATCCTTCATTCAGTGCTGAATATAAACTGCATTCCTCCTCCTAATTCAATGTCATCTAAGAAGCATAACTTTATCTGGTTGTCATGGCCCTATCCTCTTCAATTGCATGATGACCGAGTCACCTCAGCAGTCCTGTTCCCAAAATGTAGCACCTCCACTGGAGGTGGAGACACTCTCACCATTTTCCCTCTATATAACCTATCTCCTGGGGGTTGGAGAGATAAAACAAGGATTAAGATGTTTTCACATGGGGACACTAAACTTACCATAATTCAGTTACACAAGTTAGGGAGCTGAAGGAAGTTTTGAAGGAAGTGCAAACACCCCCTCTCATATCTTCCTTCCTTCAGCCACAAATATAGTCTCCATTTTCAAACTATGCGAGTTTTATAAAATCACTCTTTTCTCCAATGAGATGCCAACTGAGCCATGAAACACCACGGGTCTATGGGCCCATGCAGCAGAAAGCTGGCAAACTTGAGGAAATGGGGGAGGCCAAGCCATACTTTCCTTTTTCCCATAGGGCTGGAAGCAGAGAACATGCCCCTAAGATTCAGTATCAGTAATAGTGCTTTGTATATCCTGACAACCTCATTTGTTTGATGCTATAATCCATATAGGAAGTTTTCAATTTAACAGAATGGACAGCTAATAAAAGAGCTTATTAAATATTCTGCCATTGAATTAATGACTTCATTGAAGATATAATTTTCCTAAATGTGTTTGCTGCTGTACTTTTAAGCTTTCTTCTCTTTCTTTTATTTTTTCTCTCTTTTTGTTCAATAACTTTGTTCTCACTTATCTGAAAACAAATGTGCCATGATCAACTATGTCAATTATGTGATGCATTTTATTTAAATAAAAGAAAAAAAGAAAGCAAAAAAATCTCTCATGGACAACTTTGTTCTGTCCCCAGAACCACCACTCAACACTACACCTGATAAGACATTTTTCCTCTCTTCCCTATAGAACAGTTATTTGTATCTGATAAAATGAGAAGCCATCTGCTTTCCAGATGTGTCTCTCAGAGGCATTTTTGTCTGTGTCCTCTATCTTCGAGGTTCAATTACAGCTTACTTCCTAGAATACCAAGTGAGTGGTTCAATAGTGAATAGTAAGCCCCCACAAAAGCAATGAAAGTAGTAGAATGGGGATGTGAATCAACCTTCTTATTGCAAAACACAAACCCTTTGCACTATCTTTCAATTTAATTTTTTGGTTTGCTGCTACTAGGATCAATAGCCTTTCAAATGTTTTCAGTACCCTTTTAATCCTGAAAGTGCCTTTAAGTATTATTCTTTCACAAGTATTCCAGTTTCAACCTGATTATTTTATCAAGAGGCAGTGAAACATGGTAGTTACACTGTGGATCCAGTCAGAAACTTGGGTTCAGATTTTGATCTTCCCTTTTGGCTGCTACCACAAACCAGTAATTAAACTTATGTATCAATTTTCTCATTAGTAAAATTGAAATAACAATTCCAATTTTATAGAGTGTTGGGAAAATTTAATAAATGCCTAGTACTTTATGTATAATATATGATCAATAAATATTAGTATAATATCAATATTGAAATTAATATTGTTGGTAATAATAGTGTCTTCTGTCAGATGCATATCCCAATTAGGATTATATGTGAGAGAGCAATAGTGAGAAACTGGAATCTCTCACTAATTAACTATACACCTGAAAAACTAGTTACCACTTACCATACTTTTTCCCCACATAATACCTTATTATCTACTTTCATGAAACAAAATAAATAAAATAATAGTAGTAACAGAAAATTCAGTGCAGTCAAGGCAAAATGCTTATGCTAGAAGTTACATCTCATGTTTTTAGATCATTCTTAATATATATTTATCTAGAATAAAGTTCTGATTAACCAGTGTATATTTAAAATATATTCTTCTCTATTGAGTGAATCCCTCCAGAGATTCATAATCCCCTATAGGGAATGGGGGCACTCAATATTTTCACTCAATATGGTGTTGTTTTCCCTATTTTTTGAATAAAGCTCTACAGCACTATTATTGATGAAACTGGTATCTTAAGCCAGCGTCCGTTTGTAAGAGAAAAAAACATTCAATCTTCAGTCTGCCTGGGTCAAATAATACCCCAGTTGGTCTATTGAATTGGTCTGGAAATCCCTCTGCTTTTCATTCTGGCATTTCTGTCAGTCAAGTTTAGCTTCATTTATAGATGAATTTCTGGGATACCTGAGGATTTTGATAACTGAGGCTCAGAGATTTTATAGCCAAAGTGGAATAGATTCTGTCACTCGAGGCTTTCTTCAGAGTCAGTCTGGTTTCATTGTTCTCTGATCTCTGACCCAAGTCTGTCACTTCTACTGGTGCATCATTTTTCTCATCACCAAAACAGTGATGCTATCACTTTTTTCCTTCTTTCTTTTTTGAGAGTTCATTAGCAGTTACATTTATGAAAATTAGCGTGTATCACCAATAAATAATTCCTGATTTCTATACAGGTCCTATGTCGAAGACCTGTGGTGTATAGTGTCTTCTGGTTTAATCTCACCATCAGTCAGCATTGCAGAGAATCCTAAAAGCAGACTGTTGCTGATACCCAGTTGTCAGGGTGATATAAGAACTGTCTTTGGAGTAAGTCAGTGCCATGGTGGTAGTGGGCCTTCCTTGATAGAATTTATGTTCCTGTTGCTGGTGTAGGAAACAATGTTTGTTTCTGTAGGTGGTATCCAGGTTGTTCAGGGGTGAATGGTCAATGTCCAATCAACTATAATCTAAGCCAAGTCATTATGTCAGGTGTTTAGGGTGTAAGGTCCCACTGCAGTATAAAAATTTTGTATTCCCATCTCTATTAGATAATAACTTGTTTGCATCTATTAACTTTTCCCATATTAATGTAACTATGCAAAAATGGACAATGCAACGGGGAATTAGTAGTGCATGTGGGGGGCCAAGATGTCAAGATCAACATTACCCAGAGCCTTTTGTTTACATGAACTCTCAAAAGATATTTGTCTACTAGTATTCTGTATTCAACAGATTCCGATAGGGGAATTTGCTGCTACATGAAAAGATATTCGATAACGGTTATGTGTATTAAAGGGGTTTATCTAAAAGAAATATTCAAAGTAAATTATATGTCCTCCTTAAAACTTTTGAAATAGGTGGGGAAGGGGTAAGATTCAGGGCACAGCTTCAACCTGTGGTTTGGCTTTGCGGAGTCTAGGGAAGATGGCTCCCAACAGTCCCATATCAGGAAATGTCCTCAAGTGGGGGATTTCTCAGGAACCAAATCTGATAGCAAGCAAAAGTCCATGGTTAAGGGAGATGATGGAAGAGTTGCCACCAAAAGCAAATCATTAGCAGCAGACTGTCAGTTTCTTCTCATGCTGAGAATCTATCTTTTCATTTTGAGAGCTGGTTGGCATCTAGCTGGGCTTGGGAGAATGTTTTTCTTCATGAGGAGTTAAGGATTAAGAATAAAAAAAGGTTAAATGTTGATAAATAGCATGAAGGGTTTGAAAAGGGTTTGTAATGTGGTAAGCAAAAAGGGGGTGGAGGGGCTATCCATGATAGAGGGAAAACACTATACTACATAGACATTATATCTATTATGGACAGAGATTAGATTGACATTAGTATGGTGTACACAGACGCTCGTGCATCTACATCAACAGCCTGAGGATAAATTCATGGATTACATTTTAAAGGCTTTCCCAGGTGATATATGGGATAGAAAGCTTAAAGATAAGGGAAAAGAAAAAAAGGTAAAGCTGCCAAGTCTGCTGAAAAGGGTTTTCCTTTTTTATCCCCCCTCCCCCCCCACACACACACTTTTTTTTTCCTTTTAGGCCGATCATGTTTGCTAAGGGTGAACTAGATTGAAGATAGGCTTCATAGCTTAAGTTGTGTGTGGAGCATTCTTAAGAACAATCATGGTTTTCAAGACTAAATAACTAAGTGGCATGGTAATGAACATCGTCTGGGGAGACTACAGCATGAAATTGATATTATATCTATTACAGATGAACATTAGACAGCGATTAGTATAGTGAACATATATTCTCATGCTATTGATCCATGGTTACAGTTAAAAGCAGACCCAGGTGAGATGGGACATAAAATAAAAATGGAGAGGGAGAGAAAGAAGAAATGATTAAAGCCTGAAAAGGTTTTCCATTTTCTGGTCCAATCCTGTTTGGTGAGATTAATCTTTACTTTACTGGGGAAAGGCTACCTGGAATAGATTATATATAAAGCATTCTAGAAAATACATGATATGATAATGAGCACTGTATAGGGAGTATATACCATGTATTATTATCCAGTGGGTATTGCGCATCCTATTTCCTTTTCTAGAGGTAACCTATAATTATGAGAATTATAGTATCATAGTAGACAAACAACAGTTGCTGCGCAGGTGCTAGTGTGCCCACAGCGGTTTGGGAAAAAAGGACTGATGAGGATGGAATAGATCTTTTGTAAGGCCTGTAAAGGTGCCAGGACTGGAGTCCTGATGCCCAGGTCTCCTGCCCTGGCAGAGGCCACACAGTTCTCAGATAAAAATAGATTCATTCAGTAGTGACTGATGCTTTCACTTTTTAATTATCTGGTATTTCCCTTATGCCTCCATTATTAACAAATATTATAAATAGCTCATAAGATAAATACAAATGTCTTTAGTGCCATTTTAAGTCTCAGGAGAAATAGTTGATATTAATATTAACTCCTGTGTTTAGGTGTCAACTGATTATGTATTTTTTATTTTAATTTAGAAATTCTTTTTTCTCTCTACCTTCTTTTATTACCTCTCTCACTCTATCATTGCAGAGGCCCTCCAAACTTAAACATGACTTTTGCAGCAGAGAAAGTGTTTTACCTATTAAATTATTTGAGAGTTTAAGTTATTTTCTTTCAAGATTTTTATTATTTCTCTGGATTTGTATGACTTATACCCGGAGTCACCTTCATATAACCCAAATGTGAACTCCTCTAGCAATGTCATTTTTCTCTCTTCTTAATATTTGCTTGGCACTATGAATACCTATAATTCTTATTGCAGTGCTTCACCAGGTAGGTTTTTTTCTTGCATTTCTCCTCTGACAATCAATTTCTTGAGGACAAAAATGCCATATGATAACACATTTTAATATAGGTCAGAAGAAAGAGTATGTGAAAACGCAGTGTGGTTTAGCTAACTGAATTCTGATAAGGAGAAAGAATGTAGAGGAGTCAAAATTCATGAAAACTGGAAAAATTTTCATAGTAAATCAAGTTTTTTTCTAAAGGAGGCCCAAAAGGACATTTATCAGAAGCAATGAAGGAAAGGGCAAAAGAACATGTGCGTTTCATTGTGAGGAGAAACCAGTAAATGACGTTAGGTGGGGAAAGAGTCCTGTAAACAGAATACCAAATGAATTCCTCTTTGAGCCATTCCATTCTAAATTGAGCCTTAAAACTTTTCCCACCCTTTACTCTTTCTTTTTAGAAAGGGGCCATGGGTTAACATGATATCTTGTGGTTTTGGCCACATAGAGAAAAGTTATCTGGCATTGCATTTGCCTGAGGAAGGACAAATTGAAGCTTCATCTATTTCTATTTTGATAAAAATTTCACTTCTGCATTTAAATATATTATTTTGGGGATGGCAAAGAAAATGGACTAAATAAAATATGCTGGGATCAGGAGTTAAGTAGTGGACTACTTGTGTATGTGAAATTATGATGATACAATAATAATTCAAAAAAGATAAAGCTCTGTAAGTTGGAGAGTCAATAATGGAGGTAAGGTATTTGCCTTGCATGCAGCCATCTCTGATTAGAATCCCAGGCATTACACCCCAAGCTCTACAACTAGTAGCCCCTAAACATTTCTGGGTGTGTGTGTACCAATCACCCCATTCCCTTCTATACATATAAACACACAAGCACTTTAAAAAACATTAAAGCTTTATAGTAATTGCCTTTGTAAGTAAATCAGGTTTTCATCCCATCATTCAACTCAAAAAGTATGAGTCATTCTGATCCCAGTGTTTTTATCATTCATTATCTAATTTTATTTAACTAGTAAGCACTAGATAATACAGTGAATCATTCTCTTCCTTTAAGTATATTACCTCTTTTACATTAGTCAACATTCTATGTAACCTTTATTCCTATACACTGATGTTTCTTCATTTAACTAGTCTTTGTTTTCTGAATATTTTGCTGTTTCTTGAAGGCATAGTCCTTACAGTTCCTCTCAGACTATAGTTTTTTTAGATCATAATGCTCTAAAATTTTATAGATAATACATATGTGGATGAACTCTTAAATGATGTCTAGAGAGAAAGAATACTTTAGAACTTCATATGTCTGCATTGAGTTCCCATTAAGTTTTGGATGTAATACTTAATTGACATTCATAAAACAAAAGATCATAGAAAATAACAAATCAAGAATTGTGATAATTATGTATACCTCAGAACTCTCACAATATTAAAGGATTTTGATAAACTCCAGACATTGGAGTAGAAATGACACATTTGGGTGAAGACATACTCTATCACTAGATTTATTACTTTTTAAATTTGGGGAGTAGGGTCTCTCTACTCAGGAATCACTCCTAGCTTTGTCCAGGGACTGTATGCCTTGCTTTGGATTAAACCAAAGTAAGCCATATGTAGGGCAAGTAACTTAATCCATGTACTCTCTCTCTCCCCAGATTATCACTATTTTAGACCTAACCAAAGAAAGCATAAAACTGAGCTGGAGCAATAGTACAGCAGGTAGAGCATTTGCTTTGGTCATTGCCAACCAGGGCTTGAACCCTAGCATCTAATATGGTCCCCTGAACCTGCTAGGATTAATACTGAATGCAGAGCCAGATGTAACCCCTGAGAAAACTTGGTATGGTCCAAAAACAACACAAAATAAAAACAACAACAACAGCAAAAACCTTATAATCAAATAGGTTGACACTTATTGAGTAAATTTCTTGTCAGACACAGTAACCTTAATACTTTTTTAATAAAAGACATAATTATAAAGATAATCTCAGGAGGGTTCAACTATTTAGCACCATAATTCACAGCAGCAATAAATATATAACAAAATTAAGAAGAAATAAAAATATATAATGTCCCCCAGAGCAGGGAAAATATACATAAAAATCTAGACATGACTTCAATATTGGAATTAATTGACAGGGACTGTAAATTACTATTAAAAATATTCAACTATTGGTGTGACTAAGCCGGAACAGGAAACTCCAATCCTAATTCCCTCCACTAAATGTGAACAGGGTCCTCTTCCTAGACTTCACTCAACCTCCTTCTGGGTTCCAGTGCCAATCACTGACTGCCTGCCCTTCAGGGGCAGCCAGGTTTGTGTCTGAGCTGAAATAGAAAACTTCATGTCTTAATTTCTTCCATTAAACCTAAACAGGGCTTTTTTTGGTGGGGGATCTTTTCTCAGCTTCCTTCCGGGTCCCAGACCACTACTGATCTTTTGATTCCAGGGGACTGTATCTGGAAGGGAAGAAGGAAACTCCCATCCTAATCCCCCCCCCCCCACAGACACACCAACTGTGAATGGCAACTTCTTTCCAACCTTCAATTAGCCAACTTCTGGGTTCCGGTGCCATTATTGAAACCCTCTCCTTCCCACCAGCCCTCCTTTTCCCAAACCAAGTCATTTGAATTTATATCAGAGAGTTCCTGGCAGGTTGGAACTAGCAATTCTTTATCTTAGAAAATATACAGGTCAGCTGATCCCTGCCATGTGCTTTGGCACACAGGAAACATTTTGAGCTGCCTCTGATTTTTTGTGTACTGAGCCATGAACAAACCATCCAGAACAGCTTCTGAGGGCACGACAATATAGGTGAGTTGTACTTGCCTATTAAGGGGGGAGTCTGATCCCTCCCATGAATTTTGGAACACAGGAGTCATTTTGAACTGCCTTGGTTCTGCTCTGTGCTGGACCTTGAAACATCTCGCCCAGAACATCTCCTGAGGGCACAACAACAGACATAAACTGGCCCTGCACACGCAGGCTGGAGAGAGAGGAATGTAGTTGCTTCGCTTCATGGCCGTGCAAATCTCCTAGCAAATGAACCCTAGGAGAATATGTAAAAAAAAAAACACATTAGAAGCATGACAATTGGAAAACAATACAGGCCAATGCCAGGGATAGAAAATGAAAATGGCAACTCAGCTGACTAGAAAAGTTCCAACCACTTATTTAGCCTCTCAGATAAAAAGTTTAGGAATATACAGGGAGGATCCACAGAGAGCTCAAAGAAAGCAGGGATTGAGCTAAACAAACCACGAATAAAATTTAAGAGGATATAAAAATAGAAATGAGAAAATAACAGGACTGAAGAACTTGGTAGGCAAAATGAGAACATAACGGGAAAGCTTCTCTACATAGGAAGAGCATCTGAGGATCAAATCAGTGAGCTGGAAGATGAGATGCATAACAGCACCATGGAACAGAGAAATTTGAAAAGAGCCAAAACCAAATGATCAGACAATGGAAAAAATCCTCAAAGAATGTGAAGAGATGAAAATAAATAAACAAAGAAACAACGTAAGAATCATTGGAGTCCCAGAGATTCGTGAATAAATCTCCAAAAGAATCAACAGTCAAGGACATCATTGCATTAAAACTCCAAGAGATATAACTATATGCAACCAAATACTGCATACCATAGAGTGCCAACTAAAAGAGACCCAAAGAAAAGCACCACAAGATACATCCTAGTCACAATGATGAATCCCACAGATAGAGATAGAATATGGAAAGCAACAAAATCAAAAAGAGAAATTACGGGGCCGCGGTGGCGCTGGAGGTAAGGTGCCTGCCTTGCCAGGGCTAACCTAGGACGAACCGCGGTTCAATCCCCGGTTCCCCATATGGTCCCCCGTGCCTGCCAGGAGCGACTTCTGAGCGAATAGCCAGGAGTAACCCCTGAGCATCACTGGGTGTGGCCCAGAAAAAAAAAAAAAAAAAAAAGAGAGAGAGAGAAAAAGAGAGAGAGAGAGAGAGAGAGAGAGAGAGAGAGAGAGAGAGAGAGAGAGAAATTGCATTTAAAGGAGCATCCCCACGATTTATAGCAGATATGTCGCAAAAAAAGCTTCAAAGTCAGAAGGCAGTGGTGGGATATAGTGAGAACATTCAATAAAACAAATGCTTCGCCTAGAACAGTGGTCGGCAACCTTTTTTTTCAACTGAGCCAAATCTCACCAAAACCATGATTGTAATTTATTTTGAGAGCCACATTGGGGGGGGGGGG
>PVKC010027358.1:0-15780 GCA_004027635.1 Crocidura indochinensis | reverse complement strand
ACAGAACACTAATAAGAACCAAGAAAATATGATGACACAAATCGTAGAACTCCAAACTGAAATGACATGTCAACTAACAGACCTGAAAAACTCAGTAAATGAATTGAATGGTAAAATAAATGATCTCAACACCAGGGTAGAAGAAGCTGAGAATAGAATTGGTGCTGTGGAAGATGAGATAAATAACAACTCCATACAGTGGGAGAGATTGGAAAAAAATCTTAAAACAAACGAACAGACAATGGAAAGAATAGGCAAAGAATGGGAACAGATGAAAATAGAAGTCTATGATAAGATCAACAGAAACAACTTAAGGATCATTGGAGTCCCAGAGACACAGGAAGAAAATTTCCAGAAGAATCAACGGTCAAGAACATCATTCAAGAGAAACTTCCAGAACTAAAGAATATATGTGATCAAATCTTGCATGCCCGAAGAGTACCAACAAAAAGAAACCACAGAAAAGATACCCCAAGACACATCCTAGTCACAATGAGAAATCCCACAGATAGAGACATAATTCTACAAACAGCAAGGTCAAAAAAGGAAATTACATTCAAGGAAGCATCCTTGAGAGTTACAGCAGACCTGTCACTAGAAACACTCAAGGCCAGAAAACAGTGGTGGGATATTGTGACAAGACTGAATGAAATGAATACTTCACCTAGAATTCTGTACCCAGCAAAACTCACTTTCCGGTTTGACGGAAAAATACATGGTTTCACAGACAAAAAAAAAAGCTCAGAAACTTTACAGACTCAAACCCACGCTTAGGAGAAAAACTGAAAGACCTAATTTAAGACAAAACTAACCAAAAGACACACCAAATTTTGATATAAAAATGGCATCAAATCCTAGGACAATTCTTTCTCTCAATGTCAATGGATTAAATGCACCAGTTAAGAGACACAGAGTAGCTAAATGGATCAAAAAACTCAATCCAACTTTTTGCTGTCTACAAGAAACGCACCTGAATAGTCAGAACAAACATAGACTCAAAATAAAAGGCTGGAGGAAAATTATCCAAGCAAACAACACCCATAAAAAAGCTGGAGTGGACATACTAATATCAGATAATGCAAACTTTATACTCAGGAAGGTTGTAAGGGACAAAGATGGACATTATATATTAATCAAGGGTTATGTAAAACAGGAAGAAATCACTCTTCTAAACATATATGCACCGAATGAGGGTCCAGCAAAATATTTAATACAATTGTTGACAAAGCTGACAAAGTCAGTTGTGTGCAAGGCAAATGGCCTACACACTGTATGAGAGACCCTGGCCTGATAACTCTTTTTTGTGGAAAATATATTTAGGTGTCAAAAAACTTATTTGAGGGTTTTTATTTTTAATAAATAGACAACTCTCATATTACCAGCATTTTATCTCCAAGCATGTTATAGTAGAAATGAAGTTTCCTTGTCAGTTTACACACAGAAAACAAAATAAACAATAATCTTGTTGCTCTGGTCCAGTCTTCTGTTCTTAGTCAGATTGGGAGCCTGACACATTTTCTTAGATACATTTCTTTGTAATGGTGGGCCTATCACATCTATTATTAATATAACCTTACAACAAACTCAATGCCTTTTACCAATTATTTTCTTTCACTGAATTACTATTAAAGTCAACGTAAAAGCCAGAGTAACTTGGGTGTGGCCCAAAAACAAACAAACAAAAATAAAAAATGCACATTCTGAAAATAAAAAGCAGTCTCTTCAGAAAAAGTTAGTATTTATCATGTTCCTTTGTCTGATCTTTCTTCATGAATTTGCCCCAGAATTTTCCTATTCCTCAAAGGAGAACACTATAGAAAACATGATATCAATCTATTATATATTAATAAATAAATGTTAACCTTCCATATTTGTTCCATATTTTGTTTTCTTTTGTAAAGCAGTTCCATGTTAACCTTTCCTTAAGAGAAACGTGGATATTTTGTGGGTAAAATCTGTTTATAAAGTACTGTATGTCATAGTTTATAACAACATAACTTTTCCTTTGTATACAGTGCTTTATATTTTACCAAGCTTTTTATTTAGTATACACATCTCATGTAATCTTTATATCAATTACCTAACAAAGTAGTGTTTTATTTTAATAAGCAATTCATGGATAATAAAAATGAGGTTTATGAAGTTAAGTAATTTATCCAGGGTTACAAATCTAGTTAAATGCCAAAGCCAACCCATGAGACTACCAGCTATAATGATTTCACATTCTCTTCATAAAACAGCAGCCTCAGCCTACCATCTCTTGTATAATATTTAATTATAACAAGCAAAAGTGAATTTTATTTATGCTACTGAGGTTTCATGGCCTTGGTCAAATCACTTAACATCAAATATTTCTTTTAGCAGAAGAAGAGATATAACAATAGCATGATAACATTTTCAAATCATTTCTATATGCTTATCACATAGTTTATGGGAAAAAGTTTCATCAGTTAATCTAAAAATCACTCTAAATGACATTAAGTCATATTAAATCATCGCTTCAAAACAATACATATTTTGGGCTGGAGCAAAATACTGTACTGTACTGCAGGCCATATGTTTGCTTTGCTCACAGCCAATTAGGTTTGATCTCTGGCAACCCATACAAGTATTAAGGGGACCATAAAAATATATATGTATATATATATTTATATTGCCTTAAACATTTTAATATTAAAATCTAATTATATATATTGAAAAACTAAAAAGCAAGCAATTTGTATTCATATAATCTAGTCACTTTCAAGACTCATTCTAGCACTCGAAGGACAAACTAGGTTAAGTGACAAAACCTTTGAATTCATTCATTTATAATACACATTTACAAGGTTGTGTAGAGAGTTAAATAGAATGTTATAAAGCCTTTATAATAAACTTCTTAATAAACTGAAATAAATTTGTTCTTTTGAGGGGTTATTGGTTTGGTTTTATTCTAACTGACATAATTTTTAGTCTCATAAAGCAAACAATAAAAAAACTGCTGGATAGTGGAGAAGAATTGAACAGAGATTTTAAAATTAATATAGATTTAAAGGAAAACAATTGATGAATTGAGATAACATCTTCACCTTTAATTTTGATATTGGGAATTTTATTATGTGTAGAACTACTGAGATAACCTTAGATCACTCATTCCCTGCTGCTAAATAATTAGTTCAAGGGTCTGTTATGGCCAGTTTCCAACTTTATTTCGCAAAATTAAATAATATTTCCATAAATATAGGATATCAAAATTAGAAAGTTAAACATTGCTACAAGAGGCTGAAGAGCTTTCCTATTTTTGTGAAGAAAACTAAATGTCATGTCTGTGATGGCAGTTTTTCTAGTAGTGGGTTCTATCTGATGCCTTTAATTAATTTATATTATAGACATATTTTAAATGTCTATTTAAAAAGACAGCCCACACAAATTAAACTATTTTTCTTATTTTATCTCAGAGGTGTTAATTATTTAAAAGTATCTAAATGATCAGATGCAAGACTGTTAGACTGCTTTTTTACTCCATTTGGTTTAAGAGGATTAATGAATTCTTTTATGCTGTTATAATTTTTAACTTTCTTTTTTCTTTTTTTTGGGGGGGGGCTTGGTCACACCCTGCAGTGCTCAGGGGTTACTCCTGGCTCCATGCTCAGAAATTGCTCTTGGCAGGCACGGGGGACCATATGGGGCACCGGGATTGGAACCGATGACCTTTCGCATGAAAGGCAAACACCTTACCTCCATGCTATCTCCCGGGCCCCAATTTTTAACTTTCTAACAAATATATATCATTTAATTATCCAATATTGTTGTCTTGTTTTCAGCAATGTTATTGCTATAATTTACCAATTAATAATGACTTTTGGGGGGGAGGTCACATCAGGCGGCACTCATAGGGTACTCCTGGCTCTGTGCTCAGAATCGCTCCTGGCAGGCACAGGGGGCCAGATGAGATGCTGGGATTCAAATCACTATCAGTATTGAGTGGGCTGTGTGCAAGGTGAAAGCCCCACCACTGTGCTATCTCTCTGACTCCAGTAATGGCATCTTATACCCAATTATTATACATTGGGGCATTAAACCAGAATCTTTACATTAAATGAATTTAATGCAAAAAGATATCCTACATAATCAATTATTGCATTTAGAAGGTAAGTAACTTCCACAGTTATACCACATTGCTATTTGTGGTAATATGTTGAGTTCAATAGACTAAATTTTAAACATCTCATGTTATGTGCTTGCATATGAATTACAAATTTACTAAATATAACTAAATTAGTAATATTTTTTAAAAAATTAAAAAAGGAACAACTTAGAGTAACATTTGCCCTATATTGTGGCTTCCAGTAAGAATACTAACCATATTAACAGTGGTACAATGAAAAATCATTAGAGGGAAAAATGTTCTAATATTTAACAGTAAGGAATATGCCTTCTCCCTTTAAGAATAGAATAGGAATTTTTTTTTACATTCTTTCTTTACACAAAATTTTTTTTAATTTTTCGGGCCACACTCGTTTGATGCTCAGGGGTTACTCCTGGCTAAGCACTCAGAAATCGCCCCTGGCTTGGGGGGACCATATGGAACACCGGGATTGAACCGTGGTCCTTCCTTGGCTAGCGCTTGCAAGACAGACACCCTACTTCTAGCGCCACCTCGCAGGCTCCTAAACAAATTTTAAAAATACACAAAACTACAGTTTTAAAGATGTTGAAAATCAGGCAACAGCAAATGATAATCCAAGAGACAAAAACAAATAAGCTGTACCTACAATGATCCAAGGTTCTGTCTGAAACTTCCAGGCCAAAATACTCATATTAAAAAGAAAACCAAGACCACCTCTGTAGTCTCGTTACTTTGAGAAGAAACTAGAAGTTCAATATATACTAAAACTCTAAATATAACAGGGCTCCATTCTTTAGTGTTTATCTGAATATTTATGAGTCAACACATGCATGTATTCCTTAATAGTTAATTCTTTTAGTGTGTTTATTTCCAAAATTAAAGATAGTCTCCTCCATCCTTTCTCTCTCTCTCTCTCTCTCTCTCTCTCTCTCTCTCTCTTTTACTTTTTTTTTTTTTGCTTGTTAGGAAAACTCTAGTAGAAAAGTCTTGCTTGGGATAAAAGCTCATGTCAAAACCAGGGGAAAGAGTTTGTATATCTTGTCATTTTTACACCTAAATGCACCAACAATATAATATGGCATTGTTCCTTTTTGTATAGGCACACTAAAAATGGAGAAATCTTATGTATAGAAACAAGTTCCTATCTAATAGGGATAAGAACCCATACATTTTATAATACAGAGGTATCTTCCAACCCTATTATTTGTCATGGGACTCAACTTCGACCTCATGTGATTGGACATCGACCATCCAAACCTGAACCCCAGATACCAACCTTACAACTGGCACAGTTATCTGCAACAGCAGCATCAGAAACCAATCTCCCCCTGGGGAGTGCCTAATACTGCTCCAGCACCAACTTGCACCAGGTTAGATTCATATGACTTCCTGATGAACAGGAAACAGCAACAACTTGATCTAAGGGCAGGTTGTCCTAACTCATCACCTAAATATGAGATGAAATCAGAAGACACTCAGTCCTAGGATCTGTGTAAAAACCAAGATCACTAATTACAGAAGACTGACTACAACAGCCTCTACTGAGCAGAATGATTCCTGGAACCATAAAGAAAGACTCTTTCCTAGACTTTGTCCTAGGATCTATGCAAAAACCAACATCTCTAATTACAGAGAACTGACTGACAAACATGATTGAGCAGAACATTTACAGCATCATAAAAAAAAAAAAAACCTTGGGATTTGACAATGAACATATCTGGAGCCTGTAGTTAACTTCCTTTAATTTCCTTTCTAATTTCCCCAATATTTACTATGCATATGCAAAAAAGAAAGAAAAGAAAAAACTTGCCACATCACCCCCCTTTTTTTGCTTTCTAATTTTTTTCTCTTTTAATTATAATTTATAGATTATTGACAGGGGCTCCTGTCCATTTTCTTTTTCTTTTTTTTTAGTTTTTCAGTCACTGACAGAACTTTACAAGAAAAAAACACTTAACCCCATCAAAAATGGGGAGAAGAAATGAAGACACTTTGACAAAAAAATAAATAAATAAATACAAATGGCTAAAAGGCACATGAAAAATGTTCCACATCACTAATCATCAGGGAGATGTAAATCAAAACAACTATGAGGTACCATCTCATGCCACAGAGATTGGCACACAATAGAAAGAATGAGAACAAGCAGTGCTGGCAGGTATGTGGAGAGAAAGGAACTCTTATTCATTGTTGGTAAGAATGCTGTCTAGTCCAACCTTTATGGAAAGTGATATGGAGATTTCTCCAAAAGCTGGAAGTTGAGCTCCCATACGATCCAACTATACCACTCCTAGGGATATACCCTAGGAACACAAAAATCCAATACAAAAATCCCTTTCTCACACCTATATTCATTGCAGTGTTGTTTACAATAGCCAGACTCTGGAAACAACCTAGATGCCTCTCAATAGATGAATGGTTAAAGAAACTATGGAACATATACACAATGGAATATTATGCAGCCATCAGAAGAGATGAAGTCATGAAATTTTCCTATACATGGATGTATATGGACTCTATTATGCTGAGTGAAATAAGTTGGAGGGAGAGATATAAACACAGAATGGTCTCACTCACCTATGGATTTTGAGAAAAATATACACCTCAACCCAGGCCCTTTGCCTGGTCTGTATTGTGAATTGGGTGACAAAAAAATAAATCAAATAAAAAATAATATTAAATAGAAAGAAATTATGAAAACAAAGATATGAAAGACTATCATGATTAGTCCTGCTGTTCTTTTATTCTTTATGCAGCTATAAAAAATTATTTAACCTTTTGAATATCAGTTTCCTATTATACATCTACTATACCAAAGTCTATCCAATAAATTATCATAGGGTGTAGTCACCATTGATGTAGACAAGTAAGTAATCAGAATCACCAATAGTGAAAACCTGCTCAAGTTCAGACAATAAAAATACAGAAGAAACAGAACTGGAATTTATAGTTTTACTCTTATTTTAGAAATTATTTTATCATAATTATATATTTATATTCTTTATCTTATCAAAGTATATAAATAAAGAATATTCAATCTCCCCAAAGAAATGGCTTAATATTAGCCTCTGAAATCATTTTAATTCATATAAGCTGTTATTTACTGTAAGGTATCAAAAACAGTAGATTTTATATTGTAGTGTTTATTTCAGAAAAGAAAAACCAGCAGTAGAAGGAATAATTGTCAAGTCGATCTGACTTGCCTAATATTACAGAAATAAATTGAACTCTGTTTCAGATTTTTGACATGTAATTCTGATACTAATATGTTCACATCCATTTTTCTCTCCTCTGCTGGTTAAGAGGAAACATTTTTTAATGGTGTGTCAGAAGTCTACCAATAACTGCCTAATGTGTCCCTTAACAGAAAGTTACTGTCTATAATCATATCAGTAGTTGTCAAGTTTATGTAATGAGGGCAGAGCCCCAAAATGGCATTGTTATATTTTTATTTATTTTTTATTTTTATAAAAATAATAAAATTTTATAAAAATTTTTATAAAAATAAAAAATAAATAAAAATATAACAATGCCATTTGGGGGCTATTATTATTTTATTTTGTTATTATTTTAATTTATTTTATTATTATTTTAGACTCCTGCCTAAAATCCCACACCTGTGTTGGCTCAGTACACTATTTTCAGTTCCACGTTTTCAGGATACGAGTCTGTACTCTTAATCTTGCCAAAATAGTAACCAAGACATTTATTATTTCTCTGATGTCCATAAGAGTTAATAAAATAAGGCAAAAAAATGCTTGGATTTTTGTTAATGAGATGGTCATTTTTCTCAGATCAAGTAGAAATAGGGCTAAGGATATTGCAGTTGTGGCAAAACAGCATTATATTGAAATGAATGATGCTGTCACATCATTTGTCATGCTGTTTGGCTAAGTTCCCTCATTTGTGTAAGAAAACTATGATCAAGGCAATGGAGACACAAATATTAAACTAATACAATTTGTACTCTCATGTATTATGTCTAGTGAAAAGTAAATATATGAAATAATCTTTAATGAGAGGTTAGGTACCTAGCAATAAGATGAATTAAGGATTTGACAAATAATATAGTCTGGCATAGAAAAACCCAGATGTTAGATGGTATAGGAAGGGATTAAAGAGGATAAAAGGTAAAAAGAAAGAGAATAATTAAGAATGATGCATGTTAATTTGAAGACCAGGAAGCTGATCAGAAGCTGGTAAGATACATAATAAAATATATGTTAAAAATACTTTCCACTGGTTGGAGCAATAACACAGCAGGTAGGGTGCGTGCCTTGCATGCTAAAGACCCAGTTCTTGATCCCAATAGCCCATATGATCCCCCAACCTGCCAGTAGTAATACCTGATTACAGAGCCAAGAGTTATCCCTGTACACAGTCAGATGTGGCCCTCTGAAAAAAATCTTTTCCTCATGTTGTGAAAATAAATTTACATGCTTATGTATGGACTAATTCCTAAACACAATCATTTACCTCAAACCAAAATGTAAATCACAACATAAAATTATATTTATACTTAATGTTTAAATGCATTAATATAGTAATTATTAATATAACATATTTTTCTATAATTTACTTGAAATGGCATCTTTCTGAATTATGTGTTTCAGAAATTGCAAAGATAAATAGGAAAAAAGAATAAACAGCAATGACAGTGGCTATTTATCTGAAAATGACATATGTAACTTTTATTATTTTAATCATTTAATCTTCCTAATTACATAAGTTGTATTAACAAATATATATATGTTATATCTGTTAATTGAGAACTGGAGAAATTAGACTACCCATAAAAACACTATATCCAAGGCCATGAACCACCAAAACCTTTTCTCTTATTACTAAATCATTCTACTTTCTGAAATTAAAAAAAGAAAGGAGGAAAGAGGGTCCGGAGCAGTGGCACAAGCGGTAGGGTATTTGCCTTGCAAGTGCTAATTAGGACAGATCACAGTTTGATCCTCCAGCATCCATTATGGCCCTCCAAGCCAGGAGCGATTTCTGAGCACATAGCCAAGAGTAACCCCTGAGCATCACCAGATGTGGCCCAAAACAAAACAAACAAAAAAAAAAAAAAGGAGGAAAGAAAAGGAGCTCAAGATAAGGAAAAAAGTAAAGTAATCCATATACAAATTTAAATATCCCTCTTGTTCCTATCTATGGTAAATATTTGCAATCAAAGGTTCAGAAAATATTTCTGAATAGGACATCATGATCAGAGTTGTGATGAATCTTCTCTAAAAACAAGTACAAAACAATAAATTTTCCCAAAATAGACATGTCATATTTCTGGAAATTTAGCAAATTTGGGGAAGAGATGAGAAACATGTGTTTTTATAAAGCCATTGGAACTTTAAGTTAAAATAAGTGACCTTATGAGTATTTAACAGACACACAGAATAAGTAACTTTACAATCTTTTTTTTTTTTTTTTTTAGGATTAATGCCATTTCAGTCCAAGCTCCGAAAATGTGAAGCTGACTGAAATCCAATAATTTAGACTCCAGAGGCAAGTCTGCTTTGAGAAACAAGCAAAACCACAGCTTAACCAGCTAAAGTTGGTGAGCCTGGTAAAATCTATAACTTTGTTAAGGGTATCACTTGTAAAAAAAATGTAACAGACTTTTGAGGAGATACAGGACATGGGAATACTGAAACAAATGTGCCACATATCATTTAACTGGTTCAACAGAAATCTGAACTTATATTGGGAAACTGAAAAAAAAGCCAATTGAAAAAAAAAAGTGAAAACCAAGGCAGTGTTCATGTCTAGCTGCAAAGCTGAATGGGTTACCCAACTTAAAAAGTGAAGCAGTTAAAACAGTTCTTAAAATAAAATAGATAGCTTTAAATAGATAACTTTTATTAAACTGATGAGGGGGGAACCTTCCACAATGTATGCATATTTCAAGTCATCATACATATTCATTTATTAGCTTATGTTTTGTGAAATAAACATAAATAACTTTGAAAGAAAATATTTTATTAAAAGTAATAATTAGGGGGCTGGAGTGGTGGCACAAGTGGTAAGGTGTCTGCCTTGCCTGCATTAGCATAGGACAGACCTTGGTTCAATACCTCAGCATCCCATATGGTCCCCCAAGCCAGGAACGATTTCTGAGAGCATAGCCAGGAGTAACCCCTGTGTGGCCCGAGTGTGGCCCATATAAAAACAAAATAAATAAAAATAAATGTAATAATTATAATATAAGGTCCTTTGAGAAGCTAACAAAGAATAAAAAAATCAAATACAAATTTAACAAAAAATAACATCAGATGGAGATCACTAAAATAAAAAATAGTGGCAAACAAGATCGTACACAGTGGGTAAGGAGCTTGTCTTGCATGTGACTGATCTAAGCACAATCCTAGTATGTTTTAAGGTCCCCTGATCACAGCCCAGAGTAATTCCTGAAGTCAGATCCATGAGAAAGCACTTGCCAAATAGTCATTCATAGCCAAATGGTACTTTGATGCAAGAGTCAAAATCAATTCTTAAAAAAATAAACTACTTATGATTTCAAATTATTACACATCTTAACTGCTACATAAAGTATAATGAACAAATAACACCTGAATATACAGCAACACTCAAATTTAAATAGGAGAGACACAGGTTTAAACAAATAATCATGATTTTTTCAATGAATTGAATGAAATTCAATAAATTCAATGAAAAGAGTTTACATCCCCCTCAACAGAACCCAAAAGTTGGTCTCTTAAGCTGTCATTTGAACAGTGACAGAGATTACTTACAGATCACTCAATGAGAAAAACTTTCAGGAAGAAAAGCAGTGCTATCTATAAGAGAGAAAAGCTAAAACCCAAATTGTTTTTTTTTCAAAATTCACAAAGCCCTATCATGTGTAATGCAAAACAATTTAAATGAGCTATAAGCATCCATAAAAGGGAAACATCTGTCTTTTCAAAATTAAATTAAAAATATGTCGCCAGCACCTCAAAGAGACAAAGATATTGATGACTCCAACTCTTCCTCTTAAGGTGAATAATTAAAAAAATAAATAGAAGCAATAACTATTTTAATAGGGGTAGTCAATGGTTATATTTATTAACCATTTGCAATTTTTAGAAACAAATTTGGGAGGTTTTTTGGGGTTTTTGGTTTTTTTTGGTTTTTTTTTTTTTTTTTTGGTTTTTGGTTTTTGGGTCACACCCGGCAGTGCTCAGGGGTTACTCCTGGCTCCATGCTCAGAAATTGCTCCTGGCAGGCACGGGGGACCATATGGAGCACCAGGATTCGAACCGATGATCTTTTGCATGAAAGGCAAACGCCTTACCTCCATGCTATCTCCCAGGCCCCTTGGGAGTTGTTTTTAACTTTAAAATCTTACTTAAAATTACTTCTCTCAAGAATTATTTAAATTACAAATATAGGTCTTCAACTGAACATTCTTATTTCCTAAGTCATGCTTGCCATTTATCTTCTAAATAAAGCTAGGACCAATAAACAATAAATATATATGCATCTGTATGTGTGAATATGTACACATATACACACTACATATATAGCTTTCAAACATTATTTGTTCATAATTTCATGATGCTATGATAAAAGAGGGAAGAAACAGTTTATTTACCTACATTTGCAGACTACTATTTTCCACAAAATAAAAAAAGCACCATAAAATGGTACAATTACAATCTTAGCTAGTGAGGTGTCACCAAGTGACTTGATTAATCAGAAATTGACATAATGAAAATATGTCTGGAGTAAGTAAACAATGTCAAGTCACAACATAAGTGCAGCACATGCAGTTAATATCATGATCTTCTTTATTCTGTAATAATTTTGTTTATGACATTTAAAATGAGCTTGAAACTCATATGACAGATGAGTGATAGCTACATGAAGATAAGAAATTAGGATACTGTATATTAATTTTTCTTAAGCAGTAGGCTCTAATAAAACTGGAATTATAAATTACTGACAACTAAAATACTTTGAAATGCCTCGGAAATTTTTAACTTTCAGGTCTAAGTATAAAGAATAAAAGTCCTCATGAATCACATAATTAACTTATTTTCATATTATTTATACCAAAGGGACAGAATATTCTGTAAATATCATGAGTTAAAAAAGTTGTCTTATATGCTGGAAAATATGGTACTAAAATTTGGATTTATTGCTGATATATGCAGCTTATTTTTTGCTATTCCATCCAATTTGCCTGTTTTATTTTTTTGATAATTTGTCCATTTGTTTCACTCTGCATTTTAATTTGGTTAGCTTTTCCTGGCAGCACTTTTCAGTTTCATCAATTTTTTCCTCCTAAATTCTTTAGTCTGTGGCTACTAGACATATTATATCAGTCTGATTGTATCTATATAGCATAGTATGTGCTGATATGGAGGGTTATCTTTAGCTATATACTGTACTATTCTTCCTCTTCTTTTATGTTCAGTTGTTGTTCCATTTTATTCTTCTTTATTTTTGTTACTATATTTCTATATATGCACTTGTTAAAGACATTCACAATATTTTATGTTATATTTTCTAGTAAAAGAACACTTTTCAAATTCCAAATAGCAAGTGTGGTGGTGGTAAACTCCTTGAAATTCTGTTTCTATGGAAAAGCCTTTATTTCACAATCATACCAGAATGATATTTTTTAGATTAGAGTATTCCTATAATTTTTCATTTTGTATCACTATAAATATGTCATTTTTCTCACTCCTACCTTGTAGGGCTCTCTGCTGAGAAAGCAAATGAATACCTGATCAGGGAGTTTTGTATACTACTTTATTGTCCCTACCAACCTGCAATGTTTTCCTTTATCACTTAAAATTGTTTTTAAATTATAGTTTCAGTAGCATGGTTACAATAGTAGTTAGGCTTACAGTATTAATGTACAATTTACTGTGTACCACCACCATCAAAGGGATCATGACTCTTTACCATTGTTTTTATTTTACTTCTGGATCCAATCTTCATTCCACGGCCCCAATTCACTGCAGTTGGTTAACAAATGTTGTAATCTAAGGTCAAGAGTGTTTTGTTGTTGTTGTTGTTCAATATTGTGTCATTAGCTTTTGAAAACTACAATGATATATTTTGGTAGTTGATCTTTTACATTTAGAAGTTTGAATTTTCTCTTATTTCTTGGAATTTTATAGTTAATTATTTTCACATGTTTAGGGAGTTCTCAGATATTAATTGATGAGGCACCCTGTTCTCTTCTCTATTTATCTTTTGACACCTGGATGTGAGCTCCCTTACGTTAACATTCCTCTTGAGACCATACCTATCCTGTTTGAATTCAATCAATTTCTCGTTTAGCCTTTCCAAAAGCAGAAACACATATAGGATTGCTTGTATTTCTTTGATTTTAGTCCAGTATTATTTTTAACTTACCACTATTGATTCTCCATGAATAACTTAAAATTTAAATTTATTAATAAAACATGTGTGAAGCACATGACCATATATCACAAAAATGAAGACAGGCATTTCTACATACTGTTTCATTTATAATGTACTCATAATAGATATGTATTTTTAGTTACATATTATGAATACAAAAGTATTAACATAAGGTATTGTGATAATGCTGAAATTTTAACTCATATTTTATAGTATCTATGCTACTTTTATTATTCAAAATTTATTATGCAAAATGTATCACCCTAATCATATTAATAATAGCAAGCTATGTTTATGCCATAATATTAAGGAACTTATTAAGAAATGCAGCTATAGCAACCTGTTTTTCCTCACCCACAATATCTTAGACTCTTCCTTTCTCATCTGGGTCAGGCAGAGTGAATCCTACTAAAGGGTGGTAAGTGTACATTCTGCCATCAACATTCTGGACACTTACAGAAGATACAATAACAATATTCACAACAGTATCCATGGAGTGTGCTGCAAGACACATGTACCTGAGGCATTCAAAGTGATCCAGAAATTTGCCATGAAGGAAATGAGAATACCAAAGGGTATTTGACACCAAGTTCAAAACAAAGAAAGTTGCTTGAACTGAAGGAGTAAGAAATCTCCCACATTATATTTATGTGCATTTATCCAGAAAATTCAGTAAGAATGATAAGCTATAAAGCTTTATACATTAGTTACCTATGTTTCTGTCACCATTATCAAAAAAATGTATAATATATGTAAATGAGAACTATATTTATCATATATTTATAAAGTATTTTGTTCTTTTATTTTCCTCTTCTGACTTAAGTACGATAAATTCACATATGTTATTAAAAAACTAACTCTGGTTGTTCTTATTGCTATGTCTTCTATCTTTCTTCTGCTCAGAATGCCCTTGTCTTCTTTGCTAAGAAATATCTACTGTCGGGGCCGGGCATTGGCACTGGAGGTAAGGTGCCTACCTTGCCGGTGCTAGCCTAGGACGGACCTCGGTTCAATCCCCTGGTTTCCCATATGGTCCCCGAAGCCAGGAGCAACCAAAAAAAAAAAAAGAAAGAAAGAAAGAAAGATCTGTCCAATCTTTCAGAATAAGCTCAACATAACATTTTAGAAAGTAGTTTCTGGCACCTCACTAAACAGGCCATTGTTCACTTATCTGTGGTACTAACACAATCACAGTGTTCCGTTTTGCTTGCATCTCCATAACTTTTGGAGATGAACTTAACCACAATAATCTTTGTAAATAATGCCTATGTATTATCTTAAGCAGGCAGAACAACTGTCAGCATTACAGTAAAATAACTGTGATATAATAAAGTGTTTCACAGCACAATACAAAACAGGACACAGTAGCCAGAGTTCCATATGGTCCCCCAAGCCAGGAGTGATTTCTGAGTGCATAGCCAGGAGTAACCCATGAGCATCGTCAGGTGTGGACCTCCAGAAACAAAATGTCAAAAAGTATAGTGTTTAAAGGTAAAGACTGAGTTGAAAATAAAAATTTGGAAAATTTTAGCACATAGATGACAATGTAACGCATTAAAGTATTCTATGCCTGGCTAAGGTCACGCAATATTCAAAACCTCATTTTCAAAACCATATGAATTTCTATCTTGTAGAAACTTTATAAATTCTAACTGGAGAGATAATAGAGAAAGGTGATTACCAGAAGAATATAATATACAATTTTGGGGGGAAGGCACCTAAAATGTGGTCCAAATTTCTATATAATTTTTTTTTTTGGTTTTTGGGCCACACCCGGTGACGCTCAGGGGTTACTCCTGGCTATGCACTCAGAAGTCACTCCTGATTTGGGGGACCATATGGGAAACCGAGGGATCGAACCACAGTCCATCCTAGGCAAGCCCAGGCACCTTACCTCCAACATTTCTTAAATTTCCTCATGAAGAGATCAACTTTTGATCCTTACCATTGCTCAGGAAAAGAAAATGTCTTACCCGAGACCCAAAGTAAGTATCCACTCAATTGAAACTAGAAGCTATTGTCTGACTTGTAATTGGTGGCTTATTTTACACCATGAAATTTTTTTACTGTTTCTATTTTTATTATGTATGATATAAAAATACCATTCCAGTCATTGTCTTAAGATTAAGATGGCATAAATCATATTCTACTTTCAATCTTCATCATTAGGAAGTAAGTTCTACTGTCGAGATCTACAAGTATGTTGTAAATAATACAGTTTAATTTATTTCTCTACTACACATTAGTCTAACTAAAGTAAATACTACATTATCTTAAATTTTATAAAA
>PVKC010027357.1:0-15784 GCA_004027635.1 Crocidura indochinensis | reverse complement strand
AAAAAAAGAACTATATATACACAATTACTATATATGTATTTATTTATTATATATATAGTAATTTATATACTGTATATATACAATTACTATAAAGAATAAATGTAGAGTTTGCTGAACTTAAAGTTAATGTGTTTTAAACATCAAAATTATATACATATATATGTATATATCATTTTATAAATGAGAATTACACAGAGAAAACTAAATACTGCATGATCTCATATGGAGAATTTTAAAACAAAATGAACACACAGAAACATATAAGAGATGAAAAATAGGGATGTACAGGAAAAAGTGAAAGCTTAAGGTACAATTATTTAATTAGTACAATTAGTTATTAGTTAATTAGTACAATTGTACCTTTGTACAATTAATTGTACAAATTGTTTACTCATTAACAATTAGTTAATTCTGTAACTAATTACAGAAGTCTACTATACAGAACAGTAAGGATAGTTAAAAAATAAGATAATATATATTAGATGTTCTGATAAGAAAAATATACACGTAACTAGTGAAATGATGCTAGTAACAAAATTTATTGTGGTAATAATTTTCAATACATATTATAACATATACAAATTATTTCATTTTATAATAAACAGTATTACAATGTACTATGTCAATTTTAGCTTATCGAAAAGATATAATATATAGTGAAGTTGGATTTAAAACTATCAAAATACATTTTATTTAAAATTCTGCTGTAACAGTTGAAAATTTTATAGGATTTGTAGTGAAACCATAGTACTAGGTGTTTTTGCTGAACAGCTAGAAGAACTAAGCAATTTTACAGAAGACTAAGATCATATAGTGGGAGGAAATGAGAGCTGAGAAAAGCCATCATGCAGCCAAGAAGCTACAAGGAGCTTGTCCAAGACATTAACCTCACTTAAAAGCTGAATGATTTCCTTTTCAATTGGATCAATTGCAGAACATGGGAATGAAATCGAGGTTCACCTCACTGATCAGTTTAGACATGTTCTGAGGATGACTATAGAAGACTTGATGGCATCAAGAACGTTCCATATGTTCATAGAGTTCTCAGAAATATGCTTATTCTCTTAGGAAATTGAATCCATAATCTGGGCATTGGCCAATCCCATTTAAATAATTTTGAAGATGTTGCTATTATCTGAAGAAGGTTCAAAGTTATGACTGCATACCTGCCAAATAATGAAATTTTGATTTGCAGAAGCCTGGTAATCTTATTCAAGAGTATAATGGTGTCCAGAAAATTTTTTTCTCTTTTTTTTTTTTTTTTGATTTTTGGGCCACACCCAGTGACGCTCAGGGGTTACTCCTGGCTATGTGCTCAGAAATCGCTCCTGGCTTGGGGGACCATATGGGAACCGGGGGATAGAACCGTGGTCCGTCCAAGGCTAGCGCAGTAAGGCAGGCACCTTACCTGCAGCGCCACCGCCCGGCCCCGAAAATTTTTTTCTTGACCCTGGAATAAGAAATATTTTTCTCTTCCTCGTGACTTTATTTGAAAGTCTAAACTTTATTTTATTGCTGTCATTTCCTGGAATTTATTTATTTATATTTGGGGAGCCACATCCAGCGGCACTCAGAGATTACTTCTGGCTCTTTACTCAGAAATCGCTCCTGGCAGGCTCTAGTTACCTTATGGGATGCTGGGAATCAAACCTGTGTTCATACCAGTCTGCCGAGTGCAAGGCAAATGCTCTACTGCTGTGCTATAACTCGGGCCACTATCTCTTGGAATTTCTAAGTTACAGCTTCATTTGTTGATTCCATAATAATGACAATTTTATTGGAGAATAAATATTTACTTCTGCTCCACAGGATTGCCTCAATCAATTATAAGAAGTATATTCTCAGTAGTAAATACTCCATACCTTCGAGATGTTCTTCTCTGGACATATTTATATTGTCATGAGGGTACTGAAGGTTCTCCCTTATGATGATGCCATTCTGAATTTCCCATACTGAAATTTAATCCACACTGTAAAAGTATTGTGGAAAGCAGGAAAATGGGATCATAAGGAAGAAGCACTTAGGAATAGAATTAGTACCCTTAAAACAGATGGGGCCATGTAAGACCAATGATTTCATGTTGTCTGATCCTGGTATATGATGTAAGAGACATAGTTGCTTTTTATCAGCTTTCCACTGCTCATATGCACAGGAATGATGCTATTAATATCCAAATAACCCTTGGAAGAAAAAAGGCTTTTAAGAAGAAGCCTTGGTGCTTTTCATCTAAGAATAGTATGTAGGGCTGGGTATTAAACTCTCTGACATTAAAGAAATACAATAAAAATGTAGCAGTTTATATCCTCAAAGGGGACTTGCACAAGAATTTCAGTAATCAACACTTCTGACACCTTAAAGTGTTATTTTCAGTCTTCAGAACTAAAGAAAATAAATTTCTGTTGTTTTATAAACTGCCCATTTTATTATAAAGCTGCCTGAACTGACAAAGACAGGTGTTCCTATCCAGTCATGGCTGAGAGGTCTTAGAAACCTGAAAAACCATGCTATAAATCTTTAAAAAAATTTCCTAGATATACACCTTAGTAAGCTTCCTCTAAAATAGTCTCTATCTCTTTCATAACTAACAAAACTATTCTTCATGATCATAATAAAATAGAACCCACAATCTGGGGACAAATTTACTCACATCTTCCTAAAGTATTTTTTTTATTGAAGTGTTATTTTTTTCTAACTTTAAATCTTGGAAGACCTGAGTAACTAAAGCTTCTAAAGAAGCCTTGATTAAGTTCCCCCTGGACTAAAATACAAAGCAGTATCACTATCCCCAGTTGCACACTGTTCATCAATACAAAACTAGAAATACATTTCATGAATTTAATGGCTTTCTCATACATTTACTTACTTAAAATATGTACTTCAGGCCAGAGAAATAGATCAATGGTTGGAAATACTATTTCATTTAGGAGACTGGGATTTAACCCCTGACACTCAACTCCCAAGTACCTCTGGCAGTAACCCCCCAAGCACTGAACCAAGAATATTTACTGACTGCTACCAGGTAATGATCATGCATACATAATCAATATGGGTAATCAACATAATACAGGCATATTTTAATTGTTATCTCCTGTTTATATTTTCAATAATAGAGATGAATGAGTGTTTTTAATCATTAAATATTGAAAATTTTAAAATAGTTTGTTCAATTATTTCTATTTTGTTAGATATATTTATCTTATACACAAGATCACTAGCTTTAATTATAATGGATATAATCATATGTTTTATAATTTTTGGATGTGAGTTGATTATGTGAACAATTTTTTAGCTCTCACAAATTAATCTAAAATACATTGTTATCAAATGATTTTAATTTTATGTGATTTTTAAAATTAATAGAGATACTTTATTGAGAATAAGTCTAAAATCCATAGCTATCATATTGATTGTGATTTTTAAATTAATATAGATAAAATATTGAGAAGAAACAAGGTATCTTAATAATAATATGAGAAGACTTTAAGTGTTTGAAATTTAGATTTTTGGGGGGTAAAGCTGATACATATAAAACTTTAGGGCTCACAAAAAGAAAAAAATTAAAATTTTAGGTATTCTAATCCATTTCGATTGAGTCTTCTACATTCTAAATGCTGTTCATATAAGTTTTTCTGCATAGAAGTTAACATTTATTCCAGAAACTTAAAATTTTTATACCTTTGTAATATTCTTTTCAAAATTTCATTCTCTAAAAGATAAAAATTCAATTGATTTTTGCATATTGGTTTTCTTTCTAGCAACTTGATAAACCCGCATTGTAATCCACACAATTCTTTTGAATTTTTCATGTACACTATATTACTTATAAATAGTGACAGCTTTATTACTATATTTCTAGTCCTCATAACTTTCTATTCTTTGTCTTGACTTAATATGACTTTCAAATATGTCCATACCATTGTTGAATAAAATGATAAAAATCTGCACCAAAATTTTAAAGATAAATTGTACATTTCACATTATTAAGATATTACTAAAATATAATTTTATTATACCTTAACAAATTAGATACTTTTGTTTATGGTTTGATAACTTGAATGAAAAATAAATGAATATTTTCCCAATAAGAGTAACTAAAAGCAGGCTGGAGAGATAGCACAGCTGTGTTTGCCTTGCAAGCAGACAATCCAGGACCTAAGCTGGTTGGTTCTAACCCCGGCTTCCTATATGGTGTCCCGTGCCTGCCAGGAGCTATTTCTGAACAGATAGCCAGGAGTAACCCCTGAGCACGGCTGGGTGTGGCCCAAAAACCAAAAAAAAAAGTAACTAAAAGCAAAATGCTTATTATACTTTTTAAAAGTAATGAGTAATTAATATTATTGTTCATTTTGAATCAGGTATTAGTCCATTAATAACTGTAATAATAAATTACTTTGATTTGTTACATTAAAACATTGTGGTCATGACATAAATTCTATTAATATAAACTTATTTTCAGATTAAAATACTTGGGGTCCAGATTGTCTAAGTAGATTGGGATCATACTACTTGTTAAAGATCTGAGATTTGATTCAGAAATAAAGTATTTTAACTCATAATCCTTCTGCATATACTGATAGAAGAGATAAATTACATTAAGTTCTTGGTATAGAACTTAATGCAAAGTATGTGACCTGTAAACTTCAATGCTGCCTGCTCATATTGTTATCCAACTCATAAAGTGTCACATATTTCAAAATTAAAGCTCAATTTTATCTAATTTTAGTATAATACTTTTAGTATAGCATTCTTTAGGGTTGCATAAAATTATATATACAACCAGAAATGTATTCCAAATAAGCAAACGATGACTTTCTAACTCATCAGATTCTACTGTTTTCTTCCTTAATCCTAAAACAGCAGTCTTTTTTTAAATTTTTTTAAAGCAAGCACCATTCCTGCTGTACTATGACTTGCCCCAAGCTTTGTAAATATGTTTCAATATCTTTTAGTCTTTTTTTTAAGGCCCTTCACTAGTGCAGCATTCTCATCACCAATGTTCCAAGTGTCCCTCCTGCCAACTTCACACTGACCTGTACTCTAGACAGGCTTTCTTTTACAGTCACATTTTGTTATGATGGTTCTCAGTGTAATTATTTCTGTTACTGCACCAATCATTCTCTGTGTATGCTTTATTTCATGAATTGGACCTTCCAGTTCTCCTCTATTTTGTCTCTGAGAATCATTACACCCATAGATGAGTGAGACCATTCTGTGTTTATTTCTCTCCCTCTGACTTATTTCACTCAATATAATAGATTCCATATACATTCATATATAGGAAAATTTCATGACTTCATCTTTTCTGAAAGGCTGCATAATATTCCATTGTATATATGTACCACAGTTTCTTTAGTCATTCATCTATGAGGGGCATCTAGACTGTTTCCAGAGTCTGGCTATTGTAAACAGCGCTGCAATAAATATAGGTGTGAGGAAGGGATTTTTGTATTGTATTTTTGTGTCTTAGGGTATATCCCTAGAAGTGGTATAGCTGGATCGTATGGGAGCTCAAACTCCAGCTTTTGGAGGAATCTCCATATTGCTTTCCATAAAGATTGGACTAGATGGCATTCCCACCAGCATTGAATAAGAGTTCCTTTCTCTCCACGTCCCCACCAGCACTGCTTATTCTCATTCTTTGTGATGTGCGCCAATCTCTGTGATGTGAGATGGTACCTCATAGCTGTTTTGATTTGCATCTCCCTGATGATTAGTGATGTGGAGCATTTTTTCCTGTGCCTTTTGGTCATTTATATTTCTTTTTTGTCAAACTGTCTGTTCATTTCTTCTCCCCATTTTTTGATGGGGTTAGATAATTTTTTTCTTGTAAAGTTCTGTCAGTGCCTTGTATATTTTGGATATTAGCCCCTTATCTGATGGTTATTGGGAGAATAGTTTCTCCCACTGAGTGGGTGGCTCTTGTATTCTGGGCACTATTTCCTTTGAGCTCCAGAAACTTCTCTGCTTAATATAGTACCATCTGTTTGTCTGCTTTCACATGTTTGAAGAGTACTGTTTCCTCCTTAATAGCACCAGTCTTGACATATGTCATTCCAGCTACATTATTTTAAGATAGCTTTATCTTATAAACTAATATTCTAACTATATATATCATATCAGTAATATTAAAATATATCTGGCAACTTCTCAATATTCTAACTGTTCAAAATATCATACTAATTTCCTCTGAAATATTTTATGACCTTTTCATAGTTTTTCTTTTCTACTATATAAAAGTATCATTTATATGTTTCTTTGGTTTTGTTCTTTATACTTTCAAGACTATGTGTTTGTAGTACCTATTTTGTATGTATTGATTTCTATGTTTGTCTTTCTACAAACACACAAACTTATTAAAAATAGATGATAGATATAACTAGACAGATATTTAGATAAATATATGTTGATCTAAGACGAGTTATTTTATCTTTGTATCCACACTTATCAATATGTGTGGCTGTAGTAATGGATAAATGAATGTAGATTGAGCAGATAGATGAATGGATGCATGAATAGACCTGATTAAAAATGATCTCCTCCAAAACTCTGTTTTGGAAGTGTTATCCTGCACCTCAGTTAAACAAAAACTGTAAGTATGGAAATGCTTATGTTTGTGAATCTGCTTCATAATATTAACATTTTATCATGCTTTTATGTGTAAATCGCTTTCCTGATAATAGTTTTGCTTTTTTCTCCTATCAGTTCACCTAATTTGACCCTCTGTGCGTGTGCTTTTTTTTTTTTAAATGTAACAAGCCTCCTTTCCTTCCCTTTAATTTATTTTCTATTTGCAATTAGCAAGTGAATGAAGGTAAAGGAACTGGTTCAAAAGAGTTCAGGCTCTAATGCATTGCTCACAGAGCTGTTAGAAATCATAGGTTGTTCTGTGGCTAAATGCAGTCATCTGAAAATAAGCATTTAAATATGAGAGAATCCACTCTCATGTAATTTTAGTGCTTTAAACCAAAACAACAAACAACCAGTGTTGTTTTTCATTCCTCGTTTAAAAAAAACTTTATTTTTTAATTTATTCGACTCTCATTGAAAGTCTGAAGCTGAATTACAGATGGTTTATCACTTTGGCACAACATATGAGCTTTGACTTTGGGGTATACATAGATAAATAGAGGGCATCCAGAAAGCAATCCTACCTGTTATACCTTCAACTTTATAATATATTTTTGTGATCAAGTGTTTTTTTGCTGTGTAGTTTCATGATGACGTTGGATGTGTTTGTGAGAATGTGTAGTCGAAATATGGATGGTTTCTTTCATTCAGCTTGAATGCAAAAGCAGACCTTTCAATTGCCTCAGGGTAGTTTTCAAATTCCCTGTGATATCACCCAGTTGGAATTATGCACACTCGTTTTCTAAATTCTGCATAGAAAATTGTCAAATTCTCTGTGACATTTACCATAACTTTGAAAATGTATGCAGGTATTTTTTTCCTCTTCTATCCCTATCCTCTTTTCAAAAGCCTATTCTCCTGGCTCCAACTCCTTGAGTGTTAAATGCTTTTAGAAACTGTTCATTTTTATTATCAGCCATCTTGCTCTATTTTATTTTTTTTCTTGTTCTATTTTATTTGCCAAGAATTCTTTCATAGTCTAGTCAGGTTCTTCTTATAAGAAGAGAATATTATTATTTGAACTAGGATTCTGTCTGATATGTATTACATTTAGCTCAATAATATTAAAATCCTTCCAGATGAATAAAATACACTTCAACTTTTTAAATGAAAAGAACCTTAATGTTCAGAGTTCAAATTTCTCCTTGCCTCATGATTCATTACTTAAATACTTACTGTGGCACAATGTTTTTTCACCATGGATTTTCATATATAAGTGCCTTGAAATTGCTTCAGGTTGATTGTGAATGGCCCATATGCTACTCACAAATATTCTAACTGAAATATTGGTTGGTGTCTGGGAATATAAATTTTTAAGAGGCAATCCCAGTAGGTTTGAATTTTTTCAGTTTTGTTACATGGGACACATACACAGTACCTATTCAGAGGCATGAGGTCACAGTAAGTAATGCTTAGTCAGGAAGTACTGGCTAGATGACTGAGAAATCTTGTTTCCCTGTCTTAAGAGGAATTCTTTTTTCATTTTACAAATGAAAACAATTTATTTTTGAAAAGGTAGTGATGTCTCATGAAGTTACAGAGCTGTAACTCAAATTTACTAATGATACCTTTGTCAACACATCTTTTTCTATCTTCTTCATTGTTTCTCAAGTCTCCTGTCCATTGGCTTCTGTTATCAATATTATGTTTTCATTGTGATCTTCATTACAGTACATTATACTTCATGAGATTTATAGTTTTCTCTTTTTAGAAATATATACATTATATAAGAGAATGTCCTTTTGACTATGAGGACCAACTTCTCTACACAGCAACTATAGTATTCATGCATTGTGTTAGTTGGCTAATTACAGAAAGCTCTTTCTAAATACAAACCTATTTTTGAGGATAGGTAGCATGTGAATCCACATCAAGCTATGCTCAAGGCTTACTTCTAGCTCTGCAGCCAGGTGTCACTCCCAGCAGTGATTTAGTGACCATATTTGACATCTGGGATTGAACATGGTTGATTGAACATGCTTGAGCAGCTGTACCATATTCCAACTTCAAGCCTATATTTTTGAGCACTTGCTGGGGCAGATGATTGTAACTTTAGGACAGTAATATATATTTTGTATAATAGTTGCCAGATTTACTACCAAGATTAACCTTCTTACAATAGTTTAATAGAATTTTACAATCTCTTACACAAAGTAAAATGGGAAAAGAGAACTCTTGAGTGGGACACTCAAGGATTGGAGAAAGTTCAATTCACTAACTTTGTTAATGATCATATTCATATCTTGACCTGACATTTTAGAATATTAACATTCAAATGGAAGATTTAAATAGAATGCTGACCCTCACCTTTGATTTTATAGTTTCTTCTGTTTCCCTAATTCCTTACATCTTATCATCCATAAACCTCAGCTGTGAATTCTTCATATCTGAGCAATAAACTCTCTGTCAACCGACCAGAATAGATTCAGTGGTTTTAAGTCTGGAATACTATTTGAAGGGGCTAGTGTGATAGTACTGTGGCTAGAACAGCTGCTTTGCATGGAGCCAGCCTAGTTGTGATCCCCAGAAGCCCATATGATCCCCTGAGCACTACTACCGAGTGTGGTCCAACGCTCTCTCAAAATCATATTGGATTTGCCTTGTTTTTGTGGGAGGTTGTCTAGCACTCTCCTAGTGAGGAGAAGGGAAGAAATTGAGTGGATGAAGAAAAGGTCAGATGTGAAATAATGGGGCACATGGACCAAGGAGACTCAGGTATATTGTCTGTGTTAAGAAAGTACAGAACTAAATATCCAAGCCACATAAATAAAATAAAGTAATGAGATCCAAACTTTAACAACCAAATTAAAAAATGCCTATTATGTTGGCAGTTTGGGGCAGGGAAGTGGTAGCCCGAGATGGACTCTGGGAATATTGGTGGTAGAATATTTTTCCCTTCCCGCTCCCTTCTCAGGTGGTAGAATATTGACACTGATGGTAGGATAGGTGCTAAAACATTGTATGTCAAAAACTCAACTATGAATAACAGTAAATAACAATGCTTAAATAAGAATATTTAAAAGCTAATTTTAGCATTACTTGATACATAGTATGATTTTTATAAGAAACAAAAACCTATTAAATAGGACTAAATAAGAAAATTAGCATATGCTACTCTCAGGACACGAGCTGTGAAAATCAACTTTTCATATCAATATGCCTTCAATGGCATATTTCCAGTTCATTTTGACCCTTCTTATAGAAACAGAAGCAAAGTTTTTATACACACTTTATGAGACAGGCCATTTATGATGTCCAGAGGCAATGTAAATTTGTGTTTCAGACTTATAAAAAACAACAATGGTCACTGAGTTTGACATAATTTACCCAAAGGGAATAATAAGATTTTATGAGTTTTTGCCAATATTTGCTTACTAGCAGATGTGTTTAGACAAGGGCAACTGCATTCTTGGTGCAGAGAATTTTGGGGGAAAACAAAGTACTGGAGTTCACATCACTTTAATGATACTACTACTAATATTAATAAAGCTTATGGATATCAATGTACTTTAAAAGGAAATATTTAAATGCATACATAACAAGTTTAAATTTTAAAGGTGTTTTGTTGGTGCATAGATAAGAGATATAACTGGTGATAAATCTGGTGACTAATAAAAGTTTTCAAAGCAGAGTCTATGCATTAATTCTCCCATCCAACATTTATTAAACATTGAGTATGAGTTTGATATTGTGATAAAAAGATAAAGCATAGCACAAAAAAGGATGCATCTGATCCAAGTTTAGATAAATGAGCAGCATAGTTTCAATACTATAGCTTTTGACAAAGAACTATTAGTTCTATTTTTTAAATCAATAATCTATTAAAATAAGCATTTACAAACTGGAGACATTGTACTGGGTTTAAGGCAAGGCTTTCATACAGACTATGTCATTTCAATTTTCAGCACTACGTGGTCCCCAGAGCATTATTACCAGGTGCTGTTGAAAATTCTCCCACACACCTAGCAAGGTAGAGGTGGCCTGAAAAATCTGCAACAACTGCATGAACCAAGCATCCCTAAATCCTGGATTCTCACAATGATTTCCTATCCTGTTTGCTGAAAATCATTATGATGGGTTCCAGGACCCTAGAAAGTCACACCTCCCACCCTAAATATATGCCCTAAATTTCCTCTTTGGACCTTTCACTTTATTAAATTTATTGACTTAGTTTAAATGTATATCAAGGAAGTCTAAATTCAGACTGCAGTAGATGGTGGGACCAGGGGGAAAATTAGTGGTGGAAAGTAAACATTGGTGAAGGGAGAGTGAACACTGGTGAAAATTATTAGACTGAAAATCATAAAAGTGATTTGTATAAGTGTGTAGAATTAAATATTTGACTCAATCTTAAAGCTTCTCATTATCCTTCTCATGAGCATAACATTGGAAGTTGTTGTAATAATAAGAAAAACTAGGACTGGGAAATCTTTTTTTAGTTTTTTTGTTGTTAGTTTTAAGGATTATATCCAGAGGTGCTCAGAGAGGTATCAATGCAGGTAATACTGCGTAAGTGTACTAAGGAATGAAGTATGACAGGGATGGGGAGGTATCAAACATAGGGTATCACTTGAGCAAGGATAGTGCCCAACTTCTAGAGCTAAACCTCTAGGCCTATCTCCTAATCTTAAATTGTTTGGGGTTGGACTGTGGAAGGGATAAAGTTTAGAACCTGATACTCAAGCTTGAAGCTTCATGTTTGGATCTCAAACATAATTCACATTACCACTATTATCTGCCAATATGATGATGTACATGGGAACAAATTTTTAATGGAAGGGGGAAATACTTTAAGAAAAAGACAAAAGTAGAAATTGGTACTCTTGTGGGCAGTCACAAAAAATTAAAATAATCAGGTGCCATAAAGTAAGCGTTAGGGGCTTTGAAAGCAGTAAGTGTGTTTGATAATGGGCGTTCCATTTGGTCCCCTGGCATGCCAGAAGCAATTTCTGAGCATGGAGCCAGGAGTAACCCCCTGAACACTGTTGGGTGGGACCAAAAACCACGAGAGAGAGAGAGAGAGAGAGAGAGAGAGAGAGAGAGAGAGAGAGAGAGAGAGAGAGAGAGAGAGAGAGAAAGAGAGAGAGGGGGGCACACCCAGCGTTGCTCAGGGGATACTCCTGGCTGTCTGCTCAGAAATAGCTCCTGGCAGGCACGGGGGACCATATGGGACACCAGGATTCAAACCAACCACCTTTGGTCCTGGATTGGCTCTTGCAAGGCAAATGCCACTGTGCTATCTCTCCGGGCCCTCTTTCTTTGCTTTTTTTTTTTAATTTTTCTTATTACTATTTTATTTTTCTCTTCTCCTATCTAGTTTTTGTCAACTTCCTTATTTTGGTGTAGATATCTAAGTAGTTGTCCACTTTTTTATTTTTATATTTACTTTTTCTTTTTCTTTTCTCTTCTTCCTTTTTGTGCTCTGTCATGTTTTTTATCGCAAGACCATGGCAATTATGTGGTGCATATCTTTATTGATGCAGTGCTCACTGGATATCTTATTTGATACTTATTTGTCAAATGTTGTGGTGTTTCACCTTCTTTTTCCCCCTTTGTTTCTCAAACCAAGGATGAGAACCTCTAGAAGGACTCTGCCCATTGTTGGTGTAGTTAATTTTTACCCCATTCTATTACTTTACTCTTCCCCAAACCTTTCTGTAAACAATATATAAACCACTATGATTAAAAAATTTTTTATTAAAAAAAGAATATTCTCAGATTACAGTGGTCCTATCTACTTTTGCAGTTGTTTTGCAGATATGGATCAATTAAGTGAATTATTTTGAAATTATGGTGATGAATTAGCAACAGAACTCACATATATATTGTATTTTAATATTAACAGTTGTCAACTTTTAAGAAATATTATATATCAGTCTATGTCTCACTTATATCTAACATATAATATTCAAAGCCTTCTCTTTTAAGAGTACAAACAAGCAATATAAAGCCATAAAGTAAAAGAATAATCTGATATGATGGATTGAAAGTTGAGGATGAGTTACCAATATAAATGCCTTTGTAGAAATAAGTTTTGGAATTGTTTCTGGTAAAATGTTAAGTTAAAAATAGAAAGGAAAAAAGTACTTACGTATAGCTATAAAATGTATGTTATGTTTAATGCATTTTTTTCTGAATTGAGCTGTATTTATTATGAGGTGCCATCATTACATGTATTATTAAAGATTAAAATTGCTTCTAGTTTAAAAAATAATGATGCTGATTGAACGATGTACTCTAATTTTTTTTCTTAATGAACACGTTTATTTAATAGAAGGAGTAACAATGGCATGGGAATATAAAATTACTTGCTAGGGAAGGACCTGGAATTCAGCTTTATCATTCTAAACCCAGCATTAATTTACATTGCAATTAGTCTGTCCACTTTTTTTTTTATTTTTATTGTAGCTGAAGTTCATTACACAGTATTATTTATGATACATAGTGACAATGAATGAAGGGCATTCCCACCACCAATGCTGTCCTCCCTCCACTCCTATTCCCAGCATGTTTCCCATATCTCCCTCCTTTACTCTCCCCCACTCCCCTCCCAGAATACTAGTGTTACTGGTCTCCACTTAACAGCTTGTTGTAGGTCGGGTATCTATTCTGTTTGGTGTTCCAGTCAGATCATTTTTTATTTACACTGCATGGTCATATGACTGGCCCTGGTAACATCCTTTTCTCCCTTCAATTTATGAGTCTAAATGATTCAAGTTGTGCTATTCTATTTGAGATAAAAAGGTTAAAAAAAAGAGAAGGAAAAATTTGGTATCAACTACTAAAAGCAAATGAAATTTAAAAATCGCCAAATAGTATCCACAAAAGTGAAAAAAAAAAGGTGGAAGAAAAAAGAAAAGGAAAATAATATCAAAAATGGATAAAAATAAATAAATAAAACAAAACAAAACCAGAAAAAGGAATAATGGGGTGGGAGGATTTGTTGTTACCCACTTTTTTTTTTGTATAGGCACAGTAAGTATTGGGGAAGTAAGGAAATTTCCATGGCCTAATGGATTCAGGGTTTCTCCATTCCTGGAGCATATTGTCATGGGAATAACCACTGGCTCCAGTCCTTCTCATTGCCATATCCCAGGGGTTTTGTTTTTGTTGTTGTGGAGGTGTCAGGAAACTTCCCTCTCAGTTGTGGATGAGAAAATTAGGTCACTGTAGAAAGCAATCTTGGTATTTGCACATGTCTTAGGACAAGGCCTAGGGTAGAGTCTTTAAGGTTCTAGAGATTGTTCCAACATTGTTGATGTGTTCAGTTTTCTGTGTCCTGTGCTCCATGTTTTTGCTAGTTACCGAAGCCATAGTCTAGGAAGTCATGATTCCAAAGATTCTGCTCAGTCTCTGTTGTCAGAATTGGGCCTCTGTGCTAAGAAATCTTGATTTTTGTAAGATATCTGGACTATTGCTTAGGGTAGGGTTTTCCTTAATGGTTTCCAGGTAAGTTCTACCAGTCACTATTGTCAAAGTCAGTTTTCTGAAGTTAGCGCTCTTATTTTTCATATTTCAAAGGACAATACATCTTCTGGTTTCCACTGAGTGTTAGGTGATGTGATAGGACCTCCGGTCTTAGGTCAAGTCCACGTTGTCTTATCAACACTAGCACAAGTATATCTCCCAAAAGAGCTTAGTTCCAGGTGTTGTTGCAGGGAGTTGTTTCAGTTCTACATCTGGGATCTGGGATTAGAGAATGGACAGTGTCCAATCTCGTGGAGACTGAGTTGTAACCACATGACATATGTCCATGATGGGAGGTACCCTTGTGTAAAAAGTGTGAGTTCTTATCTATAGAAGATAAGATCTTCTGTCTGAGTCCATGATTTCCCCTTATTTACTATGCCTATGCAAAAATGTATGGTGTCCTTTTGTATTGCTGGTGCTATTCTAAGTAAGGATGACAGGCTACACATACAGTACCTGTGGTGTGGTCTGAGCTTTTATCCCAGGCAAGACGTTTCTTGGTTTTAGTACCCGGGAGCACCCAAGCTGAGAATATACATATATAAAAAAAATAGAGCAAATAGATGGAACTGAGCTAAAAAATAAAAAAAAGATAAATTGAGAGGAAAAAAAAGGAAAAGAAAGGTATTTGAAAAAAGAAAGTGATGGGAGAGGCTATCTGTATGTTTAGGAGTATATATCTTAAGATGCATTATTAATACGATATTAGGCTTACATAGGCAATATAGGCCTCCCAATGAGGTCTTCTGAGATACTCATTTGGGGAGTGGAAGTCAAGGCACTTTTTCTTATCACAAATTTTAGTTTACAGTTTAAGATATGATTTGCGGAATTTCAGAGTCCTGTAATGTCCTTGAGTTGGGAGTTTTGCTGCAGCTGATTCTGGGATGATGGTCCATGGTTTGATGGGGGTGAGAGGGGTCACAAGCTTAAGTCAGCAGGCCTGTTGGTTGAGGTTTCTTGTTGAAACATGAGAAGGGGATTCTAGAGGGTGTCTTTCATTGAGGAGCTGAATGGTGCTTTATTGAGGAAGGAAGTCGGACTTGGTGCCTATCAAGGTAAAAATTGAGGGAAAAGAGGGGTAAATAAAGGGGAGGTAACAAATCAGGGATATGGGGGAATATAAGGGTCTCTCGGTGTGGAGGGGCAATGAATAAGTGGGACTATATTCATCAAATAGATGAATATTTAAGGTTAAGGCTTGGTAGTCAGAGAGGAATTCAACATTATAAAAAATAACGTTCACTTAAACATTGATTTCAGAGATCTATTTGAGTACAATCCTCCTTATAGAGGGTGTTCCATTAAATTTTATGTAGTCAAGGGCAAGAGTATTCTTGGATGGGTTAAAAAGGGTATTTGTTAGCGCCCACGCGCTTTTGAGAATGATTATAAATAAAAAACGACCATGCTGTAGGGGGTCTGTTATGGATAAGGGGATATTACTTTGACTACTGTCTGCAGTTGTGGGAGCTCTGGGCCCAGCAATGGCCCCTGCTGTTTGTGAATGCATATGGGGTGGAGCTGCATTCCACCCCAAATCCTCCCCCAGGGCCCAGCTAACCTGAGGTGCTAGTGAAGAGCCCCTCTGGCGTGGGGGAATCTGGCCCCCCAGACTAATGGGAAGTCTGGGGTTCCTCGGGCTAGCTGTCCATCCCAGTGCCCACCACATGCCAGTACAAGACCA
>PVKC010027356.1:0-15799 GCA_004027635.1 Crocidura indochinensis | reverse complement strand
GGAAATGCAAACAGGGGTCTCAAACTCAATTTACCTGTGGGCCACAGGAGGCAAAGTCAGGGTGATCCTTGAGTGCAAAGTCAGTAGTAAGCCTTGAACATTGGGGTGTGTGACCCAAACAACTAAAACAAAACAAAACAAAAAAAGATTCCTCTAGGGCAGGGCCACAAAATTTTTAAACTCGTGGGCAGCGAGTTTATGGTCCCTGATAGGAGGTCTGAGGAGGAAGCATTATAGAGACATTATGGTATCTGAAAGAAAAAAATATCTAAGGCTTCATGAAATTCACTTTCCAAAATAGAGGCTAAGCTGGTGTACTCAAAAAGAAATACAGGCAACAAAACTAGCCAAAATTTGTTTTCATTCCTTTTTACTAATTCCTTGAATAGATTTATTTAGAAATCGAATGCTCTAAGGCACAACTTTGGTTTGGTTTTTGCTTTTGCTGTATGTATTTTCTGAATGGGGTGAGCTTAAATAAATTTTTATTTTTACTGATTGTTCTTATCCGTGAGTCACTATGTTGTTCTCTTGACTTACATTATTTTAATTTGCTGTCTCAATTGCACAATAGTTTAGGGACCGTTGTTTCCATTTTATAGAAGAGTAAAAGAAGGCATTCAGATGTTAGAAATTTGAATAACCAAGAAACCAATCATTGGTGATTATTTAATTCTATAACTTGTGTTCTTTTTGTTTGTTTGTTTTTAGACCATACCTAGGGGTGTTCCAGGGTAACTCCTGGACGGACTTAATCTGTATTCCAGAATCACTCCCGGTGGGATATCTGGGATTGAATCAAGGTTGGTCACATCTGGGGAAGCAACATACCTGCTACTTTATCTTTTCATTTCCTAAAAACCTTTGTTCTTAATCAGTATACTGAAATGCCTTGGACTCTCTATAAAGGTATATCTAAATGTTTTACAAACCATAGAATGCCAAATCTTTGGAGTCTGCAGGTGAAGTGATGCATTCACACTGCAGCAGAGAAAACTAAATGGGATGGGATCTTCATAAATTGGTTTTCCCACAGAGAAATGTCTCTGCTGATTCATCAGTACCATGAACTTTGCCTCCAGATCCATCTGTTCAAAGAAGTATCAGATTGTAGCCACTTCTTCAGGCTAAGTGTTCAATTGAGAGAAAACTCAAACTAGACTTTTTAGAGAAAAGTCTAGCAGCAGAACTGAGCCAGAAAGATAAGGATTTGTCTAAGTTGTGGAAAGCAAAAACAAAGTTCAGTGTAGAAGTCAAGTCTAATCATAAGCCCAGCGGAACCCTTTTTGGACCTCATCAAGATCACCTCAATTTGGGCTTCATCAGGATCACCTCAATTACCCCCCCAAAATATATATATGATAAGTATATATATTTTTAAAATAAAAATAAATGATACATATGTATATCTCACCTCAATTAGGGAAGGGGGAAAATCACCTCAATAGCCCAAAGAAATACAGAATATTCACTCTATAAGTTCAGAATTTGTATTTTTCAGACTTTTTAATTTTCATGGTTGGCTTGAATTAAATAATTTAATCATCTTGACTTTTTAATCTCCTTTTCAAAATTTAAATTCTCCAAGGCATTTCTTCAATGAAGCTATTAATGAAAATGAGAACTAAAAAAACAAACAAACAAAAAAAGCTGTTACATCTATGTTTATCTACTTTATTTCTCAAAAAAAAATCCCCTTTGGGCATAATTTTGCCTTTTAATGTAAAGGATGCAGTAATACAATTTTTAAAAGATAGTCAATACAATGAAGTCATATAGAACAAATTTCATTTCCACCTTCCAATAAATAACAACTTTTAATGGTCTTTTGGCTTCCTTAAGGAAGACATTTTGAAGAAAACGAAAGAAGTGAGTAAAATTTGGAAATGGTTGTGTTAATAAAAAGAAGGGAACAAAAAGAAAGTAAAAGGAACAGGGGAAGGAGAGACAAAGGCAGAGGAAATACAGAGAGAAAGTAAAATGGCATGGCAGACATGGGGTTCTAAATGGGAATTGGTTGACATTCCCTAATGACTGTCCTTGACCCAAGAAAATTCTCTGGCTTGAATCCATCCTGCTTTCCTATGCAGAGTTTTGTTAGCTGGAACAGCCACATGGTACCTTATTCAATAATTGATTTTAGAAACAAATCACTTTTCCTGCTGCCTCTTTCTTACTCAGATAAGGTCAGTGGAGGGGTTGAGGCAGGCCTGAAAGGAGGCAAGAAGGCCTGGTAATAAATGCTCAAGTGCTAAAGAGGTACAGCTTTACAACAGTAGTCAAACATTCTGTTAGGAAATACAATGCATACTTGTAAATAGATTTTTTGTTTGATTTTTCTTTTTCTTTTTAAAATCTCTTAAATTTTTAAAAATAAATCCTTTAATTGAATCACCATGAGATACACAATTACAAAGTTGTTCATGATTGAGTTTCAGTCACACAATGCAGAACACCTTTCACCACTGTACATTTCCTGCACCGGTGTCTCTAGTTTCATGTCCACCCTCCCCCCACTGCTTCCATTTACATTTTTCTTCTCCCTCTCTCTTCTCTCTCTCTCTCTCTCTCTCTCTCTCTCTCTCTCTCTCTCTCGTTCTCTTTCTCAGACAACTATGGTTTGCGATACAATTAGTGAAAGATTATCATGCATATCACTTTGTCTTCTTTTAGCACCCATTTCTTTTCCAGAGTGATCATTTTCAACTATCATAGTCATAGTGATCCCTTCTCTGCCCTAACTGCTCTACTAATTCTGAAACAATAACAAACACAAATAAAAACGCAATCATCAAACCTATCTACTAGCTCCCCTGTCTATTTGTGGCAAGCTTCCTACCATGGACTTGTCCTCGATTTTGTTTCTATTGTCTCTGGGTCTTTTGACTATGAAAGTTATTATTGGGATAACTGAGAAATCCAGGATTGAGAGATGCGTCCCATATGATCTCCCAAGCCAGAAGCAATTTTCTGAGTGCATAGCCAGGAGTAACCCCTGAGTGTCACTGGGTGTGGCCAGAAAAAGAGAGAGACAGAGGGAGAGGGGGGGGGGAGAGAGAGAGAGGGAGAGTCAGAGACAGAGAGAGAGACAGACAGAGAGAGAGACAGACAGAGAGAGAAACAGAGAGACAGAGAGAGAGTCCATTATTGGAACCTTACTATGGACAATCCACTTCTTATTGCTGTATGGAACATACTCTGAGATGGTTTATGGGGAAGAAACACAGTCTTTTGTAGTATTCTTGACATTTTCCCATAAAAGTGAATAGCTTCAAACAATGTTTAAAAGCTGCCTGTGATAGCGAGGAGATTGGTTTGATAATTGTGTTTTTATTTGTGTTTGTTATTGTTTCAGAATTAGTAGAGCAAACACCCAAATGGCCAAGGGAAGGAAAGGGGAGGCATCATATAATCCTTTAAGTGCTGAGTTTTGCAAAACTTGGGCTGGGTAAAATGGGAAGTAACCCTATTTGTCTTGCAAAATATAAACAAAGGCATTGCAATCACACCCAGTAATAATATGCTTTGCTCATCCCAGCTCACAGCAGGACTCCAGTCATCAGGCCAAATAAGCCTAGGCAGTGGCACTGGGAAGTAAGCTTGCACAAGAAAAGGCAATTAGCTAGTCTTTATGGCAGGATCATCTCCCAGGCTCAGTGGGGAATGAGGGAGCACATGGATTTTCTACTATCAAAGCTGTTCTTCACTTTTACACCCTTTCCTTGTAACCCAAACTTCCAAAGTAAGCCCAGAGAGGACACTTTCTCTAGAAACCTCTCAAAGTCCCAACAGATGGAAAGAGGCTTATAGGCTGATCTGAACTAGCAGTGCTGAGAAACTTTGCTTTCATTTGGGATTTCATTTATTACCAACTGAAAACAGCTTCTTTGTTTTTTTCCAGATTATAAAAGTAGTCCATGCTTGTTATTAAAAACAAGTTTAGACTAAAAAGCACATAATAGTGTGTCTTGGGGGTAAAGCATTGCTGGAAAGTAGAAAATTAAGTTATTCATAATTTTCCAACCAGAAAGTTGGACATATCTTTGTGTTAGCATTTAAGTTTATGTAATTATAAACAGCAATTTGATTATACTAAACAGGCTCTAGTATAGCCATTAAAATTTTTATTTTCTTCTTACACTATTGTAGGCATTTATACATTCATAAATATAAATTTATAACACCACAAAAATATTATGTGTGAAGAGCTTGAAAAAACAAAGGACAAAGATTTTTGCCAATTGTTTCAGAAAAATATACAATAAATTAAAAGACTACTTAGTTTCATTAGTCTTTAGGAAAATTCAAATAAAAACCTACCAAAATAGCTCAAATAAAAGAGAAAGTTGTAAGTACCTGGTAACAAGGACGTGAAATAATTAGAACCTTTAGACACTGTTGTTGGATCATATATTTATACAACTCCATTGCAAAATGTTTGACAATATCTGTTAAAGCCAATCATCTATACACTCAGAGTTTAGCGATTCTAATTTGAGATACACAACAGAAGTGCATATACATATTCACTGAAACAGGAAAAGGAATACTCATCTATTCATAATAGATGTAAAAGAAAAACAGGAGCTGGAGTGATAGCACAGCAGTAGGACTTTTGCCTTGCACCTCGGTTCCATCCTCGGATGAACCTCGGTTCATCCCCGGCATCCCAGATGGTCCCCAAGCCAGGACCGATTTCTGAGCTCATAGCCAGGAATGGCCCCTGAGCGACATCAGCTGTGGCCCAAAAACCAAAAAATGAGGAAGAACTAACTTTCTACTTCTAGTAGAAAACATTTTAAAAGCTGTGGTATACCAATACTTGAATTCTCATGCATATACGAGAGAAAGAATGGATCTCAGCTACATATGAGATCATGCATGTCTCTCACAGCAATATCAAGAAAGTCAGCCTCGGAAGATTACACATGATGCAAAAGCAAGAGCAAGCTGACTAAGCATGGTAGATTCATTTTTCCCCATAGGGGTAGATGAAGACTTCTGTAGTAAAGTTCTCTTTCATGGTATGGGTGCTAGATATAACTATACCAGCTAAGTAAATACTATTCCAAATAAGTGAATATAGGAATATTATTATACACTCAAATTGATCACTTTACAAAGCCTGGTGTTAAGTTGGATTTATTCGGATATATTTTTCTTCACAATCAGATTACAAAAATTTTGGAATATTTGGAGGAAGAGGTATAGGGATTCATGTGCCAGGCATTTTCTCTACTAGTAAGCTATATCCCATATACATATATATATATATATACATATATATACTACTAGTATTACTATATCTAGTAAGCTATATATATAAGCCCAAGAATATCTCATTGGTAAAAAACAATAACACCCAAATTGTACATGATATTAAAAATCTGTGTACATTCCTTTTGCTATGTTGACCTTTATCTACCTATCCCCTCTCAATTTACACTACTATGCTAAGTACTGAGAGCAAACCAGTTCTTGGGCACTAGAAACTAGAACACTAATTCTTGTTGGAGGTACACTGGCCTCACTACCACTCGGGCAGACTGCATTGCAGAGGTTCCCTCTCCAGAAATGTTCTCTGCAGAGTGAAACTGCCTGCCCACAGCTATTCTTTTTTTCTGTAGTCATCAGAGAAAGAGCATGACTGGTCCAGCGAAGGGCTGAGGATTGGACTCTACCTTCAAAGGGGTAACTCTCACCCTAACTCCAGGGCATTACAGTATTGGCCAAAAATTCTGTCCAAACTGTTTCATGGTCCAGATTTTTCCTTAACTCTTCTCCAGGAATAATCCCCATAAACAACTGGACACACAAACCTTTGTTTCAATTTGTCTACTATAGGAACTGACTTCAGATATCTGCTTAGGAAAACAAATCTTAAATATATGCCACATTGTTGAAAGCCAATATCCTCCAGGATAGGTATAGGTGGATTTTAAGCTGCCACAGAATTTGACTTTGGAGATATTAATCTATGACTTGTCAGATAAGAAATCACTAGCAATGGACAGGATAGGATCAAATGGGCAAAGAAAGTTGAGAAAATATTGCCAAGGTTGACCTAACCAAAGTAGGAAGGCTTGGTTGAGAAATAAACATAGTCCAATAGTATTGATTTTTTGAGGTAGGCCCAATTGTGTTCAGGAGTTACTCCTGGCTCTCTGCTGGTGGTACTGACCATCCTAGTGGTGCTCAGAAAGTAAAGGACATGCTAGGAATAAAAACTCAATTGTCTGCATGCAATACAAACTCTTAAGTCTCTGTCCTGATTCCCTGACCTCTAGTTAGTTATAATTTTATAATTAAAAAATTCTTGTCATGAGGTTAGGTTGTTGTTTGTGGGTTTCCCAGATAGATCCTCAGAATCTTGAAGGCCACACCTAGCAATAATCTTCTCTGGTTTAACCATGAGATTTCAGTGTTCTCGCTAAGCAATATTGAGGCCCACCAAGACCACACCTGATAGTGCTGTGGTGGTGACAGGGGAGCATGTATGACCAGGAATCAAACTTAAGAAAGCAACTCAAATGTCCAAGAAAAGATGACTGGGTAAAGAAAATGGTACATAGACACAATGGAATACTTCTCAGTCATAAGGAAAATTAAAGTCATGCAATTTGTCGATACATGGATGGAACTGATGTCAGGCTGAGTGAAGTTGAGGAGATGGACATACTCCAAATGATCTCTCTCAAAATTGGGGTATAATAAAATAAAAATGTCATAGGGGAATATCAAATGCTCCAAGGCAATAGAAACAAAGAGTAGAACTGGTCTTCAGTAGAAAGTTTGCCACTGCAGTGATAAATTAGGGAAGGGAACCCTTAGGACAATGGTAAAGAGGAACATGCCTGCTATAATGACAGGTGATGCAAGGAAACAGGGAGGGAAACTAGGGACACTGGGGGAAGGTAGTGGACACTGGTGAAGGGATAGGTGTTAGAACATTGTACACCTGAAACTCGGTTATGGATATATTTGTAACTTTATAACTCATGGTGACTCCAAAAATAAGTGGGATAGGGATAAAAAAAATAAGGCAAGGTATGAGTTCCACTTCTTAGAGTTATTCCCCTAACATTTGAGAATGGCTTGAATAAAACAGGTATCTACGGGGACCTTTGGACAAATGATTGACAGAGCTAAAGCTGTTTTGGGGAGAAATCAAGCAGTGAAGCACAAGCTGACTGCAGCAGTTTTGGCTTTTTGAAGTCCAGTATGACACATGGGGCCACAGTCAGGCATAAAAGCATTCCATGTCTGGACTGCAAGCAGCGCACAGGACAAAATAAAATGGAGACAACTGATCTGCTCTCTCACTCTACAGAGTTGCCATAAGAAAAGGCACTGGCTTTGTGCAGGCAAGGTGATATCAATTAATCAAGGATGAAAATATCATTGAAATGTAAGGAAACATTAAATTAGAGAGTGCTCCAACCACAAATTGGAGTTGGCTGTCAAAGACAGGCTTGCATTTCTGGAGAATTTTTAAAAGGCTGATGACTTCCTCAAGAAAACTCAGAGGAAGTCAGCAATGAGTTGAAGACTAAACTAGCATTGTTTCATTTCCCTTTTAAACCTTTTGAGAAAAAGGAAAAGGAAAGCCTAACTCCACTGAGAAGAAAAATAGTTACTTCTCAGTAACTTTTGGAGATACAGGGCACAAAAATATTTTTAAGTTATCTCCAACTTCTCAAACTCAGAAGATGAAAAACTGTTGGTAAAACTGTCCCCATGGTGAGATTTTCATGACTGGGTTTCTTTCTTAAAACAAGAATACAGGGGGCTGGAGAGACAGCATAGTGGTAGGGTGTTTTCCTTGTATTCTGCTGACCCAGGAGGGACCCAGTTTGATTCCTGGCATCCCATATGGTCCCCCAGCCTGCCAGGGGTGATTTCTGAACATAGAGTCAGGAGTAACCCTTGAGCACCACGAGGTGTGGCCCAAAATCCAATAAATAAATAAATAAAGTAAAAAAAAAAAAAAAAGAGAAACGCAGAAGGTTTGAATCTGCATTTAGTTGAAATGGAAGCAGTGCATGCAGTCTCTTGTGCTAGCACAAGATGGGAATAGTGGAGCAGGGTTGCAGACCTCACTTCCATTCAAAGCTTCCCCACATTTTTACAGAATGGAGCTTTCATCGGCTGCTTGACTCACAGTGGTCTCTTATTCCTCAAAGTTCTGGCACTATCTGTGGAGAAAGGGGATGCTTAGTACCAGCAAAGCACTACCTCAAAGTTGACAATCAGTCTACCTGCACCACTGCAGGGAGCAGGGATGGGCCTCTACATGCTGCTGCCAGGAGCAAGTCAAGTTCTTCTGTGTTAAGCAGACGTCTTTTTTTTTTTTTTAATTTTTTATTTTAGTCACCTCTGTACTCACTGATCATGTGCCTTTTACAGTAGTCATTTGTTGAGACATTTTCTAATGACTTACTTTCCTTCTGGAGTTTGTCTTTTTTGAAAACATATCAGTCTATATTTAGAAAAGGACTCAGTAGTGGGCTGGAGTGGTAGTGCAGCGCTGGGCATCTGCCTTGCATGCGCTAACCTAGAACAGACCTGGGTTCGACCCCAGCGTCCCATATGGTCCCCTAAGCTAGAAACAACTTCTGAGGCGTAGCCAGATCCTGAGAGTAACAGGGTGTGACCCAAAAACTAAAACAAAAACAAGAAAAGGACTCTAGTATGTGTGGTTAAAAAAATGCATATATTTGGGGGAGTGGGCAAGAGAAACTCGCCAAGCAGGGCTCAGTGGACCTGGGGCCATTCCCAGTGATACTCAGCTAACTAGGCCAGCTGCTTCAAGGCTACAATAGGTGAAACAGAGCAACCAGGATTCAGCAGTGCTGGTGACAACCAGGATTATGAATGGTGGTAATAAGGACAAAGGGATCATGCAAGGATTCCCATTCCTTGCTTATGCAAGTCATGTATCCCTAACTCCTGAGCCCTCTGCTTAGCTCCTATTTGTATTTATTTTAAAACATGTTTTGGAGGGCCCGGAGAGATAGCACAGCGGCGTTTGCCTTGCAAGCAGATGATCCAGGACCAAAGGTGGTTGGTTCATTTCCCGGTGTCCCATATGGTCCCCCGTGTCTGCCAGGAGCTATTTCTGAGCAGACAGCCAGGATAGCCCCTGAGCACCGCCGGGTGTGGTCCAAAACCAAAACAAACAAACAAACAAACAAAAACAACATGTTTTGGAAATCAAGTTCTTCCTTTTTTTACCTGAGTTCTCTTTCTATCTGCAATTTGATTTTATGATGCAGATTATTTCTTTTCCTGTACCACCGTTATCCTCAACCACCAGGGGAACCAAGATTCTTTATGGTTTTATACCTATGTAGATGACATTTTTGTTTTCATGCTCAATGGAGGATAAAAGCAGGGGAATTTGGCTTATTCAATGTCTTCATGTTTTGAACATTATACTTTTACTCCAGTATGCTAATCCCACTGGAGTAAATGTCAGATTTACACATGCTCAGTGCCTTCTGGTCTCATACACATTGAAAAGTTCACAAAATCAAAGCCACTGCTCCTAGGTTTCCTGCCTCATGTTCATGAGTCTGAGACCAGTTATGCAACAATTTCAGTGCTAAACTCCTGAGTCAGAAATGGGAAGTATTTGTTTCATGGAGAAAAGGAGAGCCCTCATTCAGAAATATGGTTGATGACTGTTTTTCAATGTGTTGGGGGAAAATGGCCAATTTTTACAGATAAGAGCTAGCTCTCCAAAACTGCCAGAAAGCATTTTCTCCAGAAAGCATCTGGAGAAACCTTTAGCAGTGAGGTTTTCAGCTCTGATTTCTCCAGGTGAAAGAATAGCAAAGTGCTAGGAAGGCTCATACTTTTCAAGGACATCTACAATCTGTTGCCTAGGGATAAGAATGTTAGGTAAATTGGTGTCAAGGTCCCTTCTGCTAAGACACTGAACTGCATTTTTATACAGGCTTACCTTTTTTCAGTGAGAGGTATAAAAAGCCTTTAGGCTCCTTGGTACACATCTCAGATTATGTTGGTTCATTACTCTGTGAATGAGGTCAGGGTTATTAGCTTGGCTTCCTGGAGCTGAGTTTTCTACTCTGTTCTGTGTCCACAGACCACAATTCTAATCTCAATCAGCAATGACTGTATTAATTTTGTATGTTAATTTTAATAAGAAAACCAGGTAAGAGAATACCTGTATTTCAACTGGGGACAGGGAGAGTATAATATCTATACTAATGTAATCCTGTTATCGCCTTCTCACTATTTTTCCTGAAATTCTTTTTAAAAGTTTAATATGCATCTTATTTGGCAATTGATTTTTTTCTTTCTCTTTCTTCTTTCTTTCTTGCCTTCGTTCTACTTTCCTTCCCTTCTTTCTTTCTCTCTTTCTCTCTTCTCTTTCTCTCTTTCTCTTTCTCTTTCTCTCTTTCTCTTTCTCTCTTTCTCTTTCTCTCTCTCTCTCTCTTTCTTTCTTTCTTTCTTACTTTCCTTCTTTCTTTTTATGGGCCATATGCAGTGCTCTTTAGGCCTTTCTCTTGACTCTGTGCTATGGTTCATTCTTGACTCTGTTCAGGTGATCCTATATGGTGTCATATGTTTATTTGACATTAGTAACTTATTTCCATCTTAAATATATAGACAGAAACACCTTTCTTTCACTTACTTTAAATACCCAGTATCTAACTCTATCACAAAAAAACCACTAATCTCAGTTTTTTATGAATCATTGCAAAGCTTCTTTATATGTAAGAAAAAATTCCACATATATATAAAATATATATAAAAAATAAGCAAAATGTCCTCTATTAGGAAACATTTGGGTGAATTGAAGTACTATGAAATCTTTGTTTATTTTCTTGTTTGTTTTTTGGGTCACACCCAGCGGCACTGAGGGGTTACTCCTGACTCTGAGCTCAGAAATAGCTCCTGGCAGGCTCTGGGGACCATATGGGATGCTGGGATTTGAACAGGGTCTGTCTCATTTTGGCTACTTGCAAGGCAAATGCCTTATCACTGTGCTATCACTCCAGCCCCAGCTATGAATTTTTTAAGTTGCAATGATATATATGCATATATTCTTAGTAAATTTCCATAGGGTAAATTTTCATTATATAAAAGAAAATGCATTTACAGTAGACATTTCCAATTTCCTTTACAGTTGATTTTCATATATATGTATATGTATATATATGACAATATGCATATTGGGTTTGAGGGCTGCATCTGGTCATGTTCAGGGGTTACTCTTGGCTCTGCACTCAGAAATTACTCCTGGCAGAGTTGGAGGACCATATGGGATGCTAAGAATCAAATTTGGGTTAGCCTTGTACAAGGCAAATGCCCTATCAGCTATGGTATCACTCCAGCCCTTACCCCTATATCTTTAATAAGAACGTTTTTTTTTAATTGAGGGGTCTTCTCTTGTCATGTTAAGGCTACTCCTAGCTCTGTGCTTAGGAATTATTAGGGGGCCATAAAGGGTGCTGGGGATTGAAACTGCAAAGCAACCACTCTACCCACTGTACTTTCTTTCTGGCCCAACATAGAACATTTTTGAACAGGAAGTACTTTAAAAGTACCATATAAAATTTAACTCAAGATGGAACAAAGTAAACACAGTCACCATGTTCAAATCAAGCAGCTCAGTAGACTCTCTCTTTTCTCAAATGATATGTAAACCAAGATATGAAAGATTATGCCTCCATAATCTTTTCTGCCCATACAGCAGAAAGCTGGCATTCTTGAAAGGAGAGGGTGGGCCAAGTCCCTGCCATATTGAAGCTATGCTTCCTGCCTCATCCAGAGTCAACTCCATGATGACCCTGCCTCATCACTTTCCCTTTATGATTCCTTTTAGAGACACAAATCTGACCACACTTCAGATAAGTCTATTTGGGGGCTGATATTGCCAGGGCTTTTATGAGTACAGGCTCCCTCCCCCTGTATCTTTCATCTTTCAGGAGGCCTGCCAGCTGAGTCTATACACCTAAAAGTTGTAGTATCAGTAATAGTGCTTTGCATTTCTGGACAACTTCATTAATATGATGCTTCATACCTAAACGAAATTAACAGAATGGACAACTAATAACAAGAACCTACTTAAACTTCTGCCATTGTATTAATGACTTCATTGGAGATACAATAATTTGCACAAATGTGCTTGCTATTCTGCTTCTTTATTTTTTCTCTTCCTTTTTATTTTTTCCTTCTATTTTTTCAATAACTTTGCTTTCACATATCTGGAAATAAATGTATTATGATCAATTGTCTCAACTATGTGATACATTTTCTTTAAATAAAAAAAGATGAAACAAAGATCTAAATATAAGAGCCAAATATAGAAGTCAAAAAACAAATTTGACTGTGTATTCTTATAGTAACAAAAACATAAACATCAAATGAAAAAATAGATAAATATTATAATGTATTACAATCTGGGGACTTGAGGGACAAAGTAATTGTACGTGGGTTCTGTTTTATTTATCTTAATGTTTTTGGCTGAAAGTTCAAAGTTAAGATATCAGCAAGGGGACTTCTGAGAATTTTGTTTATGGGTGATTGTCCTTCCACTGTAACTTTACCTTGTCCTCTTTCTTTGCATCTTTGTTCTCATAATTAAAAATTAAAAAATATATAAAATAAACTTAACACGTATCATTTCTGTGCATCAGAGAAACTTTCAAAAGAATTAAAATTTAATCTATACAAAGGGAGAAAATATTTGCCAAACTTGTACCTTATAAGAATCTATTATCAGGGCCAGAGTAATAGTACAGGAGGTAAAGCACTTGCCTTGCATGCAGCTGGCCAGTATTCAGTCCCCAGCAACCCATATAGTCCCTGAAGCATAAACAGGAATGATCCTTGAGTACAGAGATGCAGATGAGTACAAAGTACAGAGACAGATATGCCCTGTGCATCTCTAGGTATTGCCAAAAATATCACGCATGCACACACACACACACACACTCACACAAAAACAATATACTATATTACAGAAAATACAGAATATTTATAATGAAAACTAAAACAGTTAAAAAGTAAGTAAAGACTTACAAAAATATCTGTCCAAAGAAGAATTATAAATGGTCACCAAATAAAAGAAAACTCAACATTAGTTTCCAGGGAAATAAAAATCAAAGTCACTAGGATACATAATAATATAACTAAACTAAATGCCACTGAAGTGAATATTTAAAGTGATCATAAAGTGTTTACATTATATGCTATAGAGTAAAAATAATCTTATATATTTATATCATAAATGTTATAAAATAGAAACAATTTAACTCCAGTACTATACGCTTTTCTGTGTACCCCAGGAGTTCTATTCTCTGAACATAGGACCAGTAGTAAGCCCTGAGCATAGCTGGCTCTGGCCTAAAAACAAAAAGAAACCAATTCCAGCATAGATCCTAGAAACAAAAAACACAGTGAGATGTGATTCTAACCTATGAGGATAAATATAATGAATAAAAACACACACATTGAAAAATGAAAAAAAGCAGTGTTGTTGAATGTGTGGAGAATCTCAGGCTAGAGAGAACAGCTCATGGCTGAGCACATTTTCATATGCAGGATACCAAGGTCCCATTTCCAGCACAAGCAGGATTCCCCCAAGCTCTGCCAGGAGTGAGCCCCAAGCGCAGAGCCAGAAGTAGTCCCTGAGGACTGCTGAGTATGGATCAACAAGAAAAGCAAAGATAGGGACACACACACACACACACACACACACACACACACATGCGTACAGTGTAAATGGTACAACACTATGGAAAAGAGTAGAATAGATTTTAGAATATGAAATACTGAGTTATCATTTAAGGTAACAATTTTCTCCCAGGTAGAGATATCCAAGAAACATGAATACATGTTCACACAAAAACTGTACACAAATATTTGTAGAACCATCACTCATGATAGGTAAAAGATTGGAAAAATCTAGATATCCATCAGCTAATTAATTAAAAATTAGCATAATTATACAATAGAACATTATTTGTCCATAGAAAATGTAGTGTAGACTGAAGAGATAGTCTCTACCCTTACAATACTTTTTATACACCTGACCTAAGCTTAATCCCTAGCAATTTATTATGGTCCTCTGAGCCCTGCCAGGAGTGATCACTGAGCAGAGTTAGGAGTCAGTAATACCTGCACAGGTATGTGCTGTCCTCCTCTAATAAGTAAAGAAAAGAAAACTGAACCACACACTATAATATGGTTGTACCTTAAGTCATTAAATGAATAAATTAAAAAAAAAAAGTAAGTTGCCAATTGCATTCATTATCTGAATCCTTTTATCTTGAATAGCAGCAGATAGGGGTAGAAAATCATCACTTTATCAGGCTGGGGAGATTGAAGAGGAAGTGAAGATAACAGTGAAAGTGAGATAAAAATTAGTTGGGGATGATCAAAAGGTTCTAAAATGAACTGTGATAAGGAAAGACAAGCTGTAAATATACTAAAAAAGTAATATATTTTGTTTTATCATGGTGAATATATAGTATATAAATTGTGTCTCAAGGCTAGAGAAATAGTATAATAGGTAGGGCAATTGTTTGGCATGTGGTTGACCAGGCTCCAACTGGGACACCACAACTGTACCCTTGAGCTCCACTAAAAGTGATCCTTGAGCACAGAGCCAGGAGTAAGTTAGGTTTGTCTTTTTGGAACATACTGAGCACAGCTGGGTGTGGGAAACAACAACAACAACAACAAAATAAACAAACAAAACCCCTGAAAAAATTGTATCTCAAACTGTTTAAAAAAGTCACAAATAATCTAATTGCTAGAGATTATATATTCAGAGTATATGAAGATATCAATAATCAATTTTCCAGAACTCCCTTTCTTTTTTCTATCTCTCTCTCACTCCTAGAGAATCTTGACAAATACCAGTCTAACACATCATTCTCCTCCAAGCAAAGGCACTATGAAATGGTGGGTTGTGCGTTCCACAACCCTCAGAAGGGAGAGGGATTCCCATCCCCCCTGTCTGAATAGGACAAGAGACGCAGGTCCTTCAGCAATTCCGATGCAGGAAATAATCCACAGACAATTTATAAAGAATAGCAAGCCAGAAACTCACACTCAAGCTGATTACCCACAAGCCAGTAGCTCAACCACATGGAACCGCAGGCCAAGATGGCAGCTTTGCTTCCAGGCCTCCAAAGCAGCCTTTATTGGGAAAAAGCCCACACCCAAAGGCAGGGGGAAAAGCCAGATGAGGAGGCAATGGGGAAAATTCTTTTTTAACAGAAAACCGAAGGAACCAATCGAAAAACATCTAATTAGAAGGCAATATGAGGGGCTCGGAAGATAGCATGGAGGTAAGGCGTTTGCCTTTCATGCAAAAGGTCAATCGGTTCGAATCCCGGTGCCCCATATGGTCCCCCGTGCCTGCCAGGAGCAATTTCTGAGCATGGAGCCAGGAGGGACCCCTGAGCACTGCCGGGTGTGACCCAAAAACCAAAAAAAATAAAAATAAAAAAAATAGAAGGCAATATGAGGACCACTCTAAAGTCCTCTATCAACAAGGCACCAGTATCAAAGAAAGCACATTTAGTTAGAAGGGTACCCACCAGCATGCGCTTCAAAGAGAGAAATGGAAGTCAATAAACATGCAGTCATTGTTCAGGAAACTCATGAGTATGAGTGACACACACAGTTGAGGAATATACAATGAACATGGAGTGCATATATGGGAAATGACAGAGAATGGTCACTAGCAGTCTGAGGACAATGGTGTCTGCAGGTTGGAGACCAATACTGTCCAGCTAGGGGCTTGGTGTCCTTATAA
>PVKC010027355.1:0-15793 GCA_004027635.1 Crocidura indochinensis | reverse complement strand
TGATGTGGAGCATTTTTTCATGTGTCTTTTGGCCATTTGTATTTCTTCTTTGTCAAAGTGTCGTCCATTTCTTCTCCCCATTTTTTGATGGAATTAGATGTCTTTTTCTTGGAAAGATCTGTCAGTGCCTTGTATATTTTGGAGATTAGCCCCTGATGGGTATTGGGTGAATAGTTTCTCCCACTCAGTGGGTGGCTCTTGTATCCTGGGTGCTATTTCCTTTGAGGTGCAGAAGCTTCTAAGCTTCTCCCATCTGTTAATATATCCTTTCACCTGCTTGGAGAGTGCATTTTCCTCCTGAATATGCCTTTGTCTCAATGTCCTAGAGTGTTTCACATATGTGTTCTATGTATTTTATGGTTTCAGGTCTGATATCAAGGTCTTTCATCCATTTGGATTTTATCTTCATACATGATGTTAGCTGGGGTCTAAGTTCAATTTTTTGCAAGTGGCTAGCCAGTTGTGCCAATGCCACTTGTTGAAGAGGCTTTCTTTGCTCCACTTATGATTTCTTGGTCCTTTATCAAAAATTAGGTGACTGTATGTCTGGGGAACATTTTCTGAGTATTCAAGCCTATTTCACTGACCTGAGGGCCAGTCCATGTTCTAATACCATGCTGTTTTGATAACTATTGCTTTGTAGTAAAGTTAAAATTAGGGAAAGTAATTTCTCCCATGTTCTTTTTCCCAATGATTGCTTTAGCTATTCTAGGGTGTTTATTGTTCCAAATGAATTTCAAAAGTGCCTGATTCACTTCTTTGAAGAATGTCATGGGGATCTTTAGAGGGATCACATTAAATCTGTATAATGCCTTGGGTAGTATTGCCATTTTGATGATGTTAATCATGTCAATCCATGAACAGTGTATATTTTTCCATTTCCACGTATCCTCTCTAATTTCCTGGAGCAGAGTTTTATAGTTTTCTTTGTATAGGTCCTTCACATTTTTAGTCAAGTTGATTCCAAGATATTTGAGTTTGTTTGGCACTATTGTGAATGGGGTTGTTTTTTTAATGTCAATTACTTCCTTATTACTATTGGTGTATAGAAAGGCCATTAATTTTTGTGTGTCAATTTTGTAGCCTGCCACCTTGCTATATGAGTCTATTGTTTCTAGAAGCTTTTTGGTAGAGTCTATAGGGTTTTCTAAGTAGAGTATCATTTCATCTGCAAATGCGAGAGCTTGACTTCTTCCTTTCCTATCTGGATTCCCTTGATACCTTTTTCTTGCCTAATCACTATAGCGAGTACTTCCAGTGGTATGTTGAATAGGAGTGGTGAGAGAGGACAGCCTTGTCTTGTGTTAGAATTTAGAGGGAAAGCTTTTAGTTTTCCTCCATTGAGGATAATATTTGTCACTGACTTGTGGTAGATGGCCTTAACTGTATTGAGAAAAGTTCCTTTCATCCCCATCTTGCTGAGAGTTTTGATTAAGAATGGGTGTTGAACCTTATCAGATGCTTTCTCTGCATCTATTGATATGATCATGTGATTTTTATTTTTCTTGTTGTTGATGTTGTGTATTATGTTGATAGATTTACAGATATTAAACCATCCTTGCATTCCTGGAATGAAACATACTTGATTGTAGTGGATGATCTTCTTAATGAGGCATTGTATTCTATTTGCCAGAATTTTGTTGAGAATCTTTGCGTCTGCATTCATCAGCAATATTGGTCTTTAATTTTCTTTTTTTGTTGTTGTTGTTGTTGTTGCATCTCTGTCTGGTTTAGGTATCAAGGTGATGTTGGCTTTATAGAAGATATTTGGTAGTTTATTATTTTTTTTGGTTTCATGAAAGAGTCTTGCCAGGATTGGTAGTAGTTCCTCTTGGAAAGTTTGAAAGAATTCATTAGTGAATCCATCTGAGCCTGGGCTTTTGTTTTTGGGCAGACATTTGATTACCGTTTTAATTTCATCAATAGTAATGGGAGTGTTTAGATATGCTACATCTTCTTTCTTCAACTGTGGAAGAATATAAGAGTCCAATAATTTATCCATTTCTTCCAGGTTCTCATTTTTCGTGGTGTAGAGCTTCTCAAAGTACTTTCTGATTACCCTTTGAATCTCTGCCATATCAGTAGTGATCTCTCCTTTTTCATTCCTAATACGAGTTATCAAGCTTCTCTCTCTCTCTTTCTTTGTTAGCTTTGCCAGTGGTCTATCAATCTTGTTTATTTTTTCAAAGAACTGACTTCTGCTCTTCTTGATCTTTCGTATTGTTTTTTGGGTTTCCACTTCATTGATTTCTGCTCTCAACTTTGTTATTTCCTTCTGCCTCCCTATTTTTGGGTCCTTTTGTTGAGCACTTTCTAGTTCTATGATCTGCATCATTAAGCTACTCAGGTAAGCCCCTTCTTCCTTCCTTATGTGTGCCTTCAAAGCTATAAATTTTCCTCTCAGTACTGCTTTTGCTGTGTCCCATAAGTTCTGATAGTTTGTGTCTTCATTATCATTTGTTTCCAGGAACCTTTTGATTTCCTCTTTGATTTCATCTTGGACCCACTGGATATTCAGTATGAGGCTGTTTAACTTCCAGGTGTTAAAGTTTTTCTTCTTTGTTCCTTTGTAATTCACAAATAATTTCAGAGCCTTGTGGTCAGCAAAGGTAGCCTGCAAAATTTCTATCCTCTTGATATTATGGAGATATGTTTTATGTGCTAGCATATAGTCTATCCTGGAGAATGTCCCATATACATTGGAGAAGAATGTGTATCCAGGTTTCTGGGGATGAAGTGTCCTATATATATCCACTAGGCCTCTTTCTTCCATTTCTGTCCTCAGGTCCAGTATATTCTTGTTGGGTTTCAGTCTGGTTGACCTATCCATTGATGACAAACTGTGTTGAGTTCCCCCACAATTATTGTATTACTGTTGATGTTATTTTTCAGCTTTGTCAACAATTGTATTAAATATTTTACTGGACCCTCATTCTGTGCATATATGTTTAGAAGTGTGATTTCTTCCTGCTCTACATACCCCTTGATTAATATTTAGTGTCCATCTTTGTCCCTTATAACCTTCCTGAGTATAAAGTTTGCATTATCTGATATTAGTATGGCCACTCCAGCTTTTTTATGGGTGTTGTTTGCTTGGATGATTTTCCTCCAGCCTTTTATTTTGAGTCTATATTTGTTCTGACTATTCAGGTGCGTTTCTTGTAGACATTAGAAAGTTGGATTGAGTTTTTTGATCCATTTAGCCACTCTGTGTCTCTTAACTGTTGCATTCAGTCCATTGACATTGAAAGAATTGTCCTGGGATTTGATGCCATCTTTATATTGAAATTTGGTGTGTCTTTTGGTTAGTCTTGTCCTAAATTAGGTCTTTCAGTTTTTCTCTTATGAGTGGATTTGAGTCTGTAAAGTTTCTGAGCTGTTTTTTGTCTGTGAAACCATGTAGTTTTCCGTCAAACCGGAAAGTGAGTTTTGTTGGGTACAGTATTCTAGGTAAAGCATTCTTTTCATTCTGTCTTGTCACAATATCCCACCACTGCTTTCTGGCCTTGAGTGTTTCTGGTGACAGGTCTGCTGTAAATCTTAAGGATGTTCCCTTGAATGTGATTTCCTGTTTTGATCTTGCTGTTTGCAGAATTATGTCTCTATCTGTGGGATTCGTCATTGTGACTAGGATGTGACTTGGGGTATTTTTTCTGGGGTCTCCTTTGGTTGGTACTCTTCGGGATGCAGGATTTGTTCCACTATATTCTTTAGCTCTAGAAGTTTTCCTTTAATTATGTTCTTGACTGTTGATACTTCCTGGACATTTTCTTCCTGGGTCTCTGGGACTCCAATGATTCTTAAGTTGTTTCTGTTGATCTTATCATAGACTTCTATTTTCATCTGTTCCCATTCTTTGACTATTTTTTCCACTGTTCGTTTGTTTTAATTTTTTTCCAATCTCTCCCACTGTATGGAGTTGTCATTAACTCATCTTGCACAGCACCAATTCTATTCTCAGCTTCTTCTACCCTGGTGTTGAGATTATCCATTTTGTCATTCAATTCATTTACTGAGCTTTTCAGTTCTGTTAGTTGACATGTTATTTCAGTTTGGAGTTTTGTGATTTCTGTCTTCATATTTTCTTGGTTCTTATTAGTGTTCTGTTCAACTCGGTCCATGGTTTCGTTGAGTTTTTTCAGCATCTTCCATATTGCTTTTCTAAAGTCCTTATCTGAGAGATTGATTAGTTCATTGGTCATTATCTGGTCATCAGAATTGTCATCTTCATTCTCTATGTCTGATTCAGGCCTGCATTGTTTCCCCATTGTCACACTTGTATTGTGTGTTTTTCTACGTGTTGCGGTGGTATTCATTGGCTAAATGATGTATGCAGCCACACTCCTCTGGTTCCACCCTTTCTGGGTGTGTCAATTTGTCTACAAGGGAGTGTAGTCCTCCCTGAATGAGGCTTCACACAGGAATCAAATCTTAGGCCCAAGCACGCAGGAGAGAGGACAGTCCAGAGAGAAAGAAGACAGTGATTTAGCATAGTCCTTAATGTGATTTTTTTTTCTTCTTGTTGTGATGATGCTCTTTCCTTAGAAAGAGCACATGGCCACGTAGCAAAGTGCAGCGTCCGTGCTCTTCTGCAGCCTCTTTTTGGCCTACTCCCAAGAGTTTCGGGCAACAGGAGAGGAGAGAGAAACACACGGACAGGACTCACAGTTTTGTTTTTTTTTTTCCCCGCAGTCAGGCCGCACCTGGCAGGCGTAGATTCACAGAAATTCCCAGCCTGACGTCACAAACAGGGGACCTGGCTTTTGCAAGGTACTGATTCTTGCTAGTTTTCATGTTAAGAAGGAATTTCTGGGTGTTCCTGCCCTTGAATGGGCCTCTGGGAGAGAGAGTTTTTTGGAGCCGATTTTGCCCACTCCCAAGAGTTTCGGGCAACAGGAGAGGAGAGAGAAACACACGGACAGGACTCATAGTTGTTTTTTTTTTTTTTTTCCAAGTCAGGCCGAACTCATCATTGAAGTATTTTAAGTAAGAATGTAAAACAATCATGTGGTTATTATTTATCTCTGTCTGCTTTAATCATACTGATAGTTGTATTGAGAATGTACTGGAATGGAGCCAAAGGAAGAGTGTCTGAGATGGTGTTATTCTGAGGAAAAGAATATGCCATTTTGGGCAAGAGTAGGTAGAGGAAATAAAGTTGTGATATTTTCTGGGAGCAGTGCCTCTCAGTATTTATGAATAGATTTAACTGCATTATAAAAAGAGACAAAGCATGCGGTATCTTCTATCTTACTGGCTTGATACAAGAAAAATAAGTTTCTTTTATTGGATATTTCTCAAAAAACTAGATGTTGAGCTCCAATATAATCCAGCTATACCACTCCTAGGGATATAACCTAGGAACACAATTAGACAACACAAAAATGTCTTCTGTACACTTATATTCATTGCAGCGCTATTTACATAGCCAGAATCTGGAAATAACCCAGATGCCCGATAACAGATGAGTGGCTAAAGAAACTGTGGTACAGATATACAATGGAATACTATGTAACTATCAGGAAAAATGAAGTCATGACATTTTTTATGCATGGATGGGCATGAAGCTATTAGGCTGAATGAAATAAGTCAGAAGAGAGTTAGACACAGAATAGTCTCATGTTGGGTTTTAAAAAAATAAAAGACACTATTATAAAATACAGAGAATAGAAATGAGGGCTAGAAGGACCGGCCTATGGTATGAAGCTTACCACAAAGACTGATCAGTTCAGTTAGAGAAATAATTACACTGTCAACTGTCATGACAATGGTAGTGAGTGAGAGAAATAGAATGCCTGTCAAATACAGGCAAAGGTTGGGGGAGAAGAGAGATGGAAGGGGGTGTTCTTTATAACTGAACTCAACTACAAACATCTTTGAAATCATGATGCTTAAATAAGATAATAAAAAAGAAAATAAACAGATTTTTCAACTTACAAAAAGTTTATTTTATTGGAATGAAAATACAGGGAAGTATGTGAACATATTAAATTTGTGAATGTGCAACTAAAATAGAAAATGAACAGCTAGACAAACATATCTAGAAACTCCAGGAAAGAATAAAAGTTGAGAAATAGTTGGAATAATATATTAGGCTGGTGGTTTATTGTTCAATAAAAGAAACGTCTCCAGATAAAATGGGTTCACTCATCAATGATAACCCCAAGCTTTACCATTGTTTTACCCTATTCCATATTGTGAAGGAACTAAGAGAGGGGAAAACTAACCTCATATTTATAGCCAACACTTTGCTAAGAGGAAGAGTGATAGATGAGGTTGAGATTGAAGACTCATCCTGAAAATATTTTCTTGTGCAGATACTGACATTCATCATTACCTCTGATTCTACATTGCTCCATGTTCACAAGATCACTTTTTATTACCATTAATTGATGACTCTCTTTCTTTAACTTCTCCACAACCTTCCCTACTTACAAAACCTAATGCTTTCATAGGTCTTTAGCTATGCATTGCTACCCCTCTACTTCCTAGTTAGTTGGCATCAGCACAACTGACACCCTCCGATCACTACACAATACAAGTTATTCATAACAGATACAATTCTGTTTATTATACAACATAGATAATGGTCCCTGAGTCCTTTTGACAACCTTTCACTACCTTAAAATTATTTGTTTAGTCAACCTGGCTGGACTCTATTTTCATGTTTCTTCCCATGTACTTGAGCATACCATAACCCCCAGTAATTTTATCTTGGGAAATAATTTTGGCCACAAGTTTTTATTTCTTGAGAGCCATGGAGTCTAAAATCAAAAAACACATTTTTTTTCCCAAAGGAGTCATGATAAGACCTGAGTCAAGACAAAAAATATTTTAAAAAAATTATTGAAACCAATGTAAATTACAAGTCTTTCACAGTTGTGTACTAGGCACATTATGACAGTGAATTAGGGCCATTCCCACCACCAATGTTGACCTCCCTCCACCGTAGTTCCCACTATGCATCACAAACTTCCACCCTTAGTCCCTAGACTGCTAGTGTAACAGGTCCATTTTTTTATAGCTTGTTATAGTTTGGGTTTCTTGATTCTATTGTCATTAACTTTGGTTTGGGTATTTAGATCTGACCACTTTTACTAACACTCAATGCTCCTAAGACCATTTGGCCCCAGGGTCCGATCCACATTTTTCCCTCTTTTTCTCAATTATTGGAGGACTTAGAAATATGATATAGAACAAGATGATTCATCATATATAGTTCTGTAAAAAAAGGTGGGAGCCTCTAACTAGAAGCTATAAATAAAATTAAAAGAACAAAGAAAAGAGGGGCAGATATGGTTAGTTTTTTAATTAATTAATTTTATATTTTTTTGCATTAGAGCAGTAAATATTGGGAAATTAGAACGGAAATTCCTTGGCCTAAGAGGTACAGAGTGTCTTTACCCTTGAAGCATATTGCCATAAGACAACAAGAGGCTCCGGGCATGTTTAGTTGTCAAACCCCAAAGTCTTTCTTTATGGTCCCAGGAAAAGTTCTACTCACTCGCAGTTGTCCAAGTCAGTATTCTATAATTAGAGATCTTGGATTTTTTTCACAGATTCCAGGACAGGGCATATTCTGATATCATTTCCTTTAATTGCTGGGGTAGGGAAACCTGCCTTAGATCAAGTTATTGCTGTTTCTTCCTTGTTAGGGTGTCATATGAACCTACCTGGAGCAAATTTGTGTCAGAATGGCATTAAGACCTCCCCGGGGGGAGTTTGATTCCTGGTTCTGGTGCAGGGAACTGTGCCAGTTCTAAGTTTAAAATTCAGGGTTTTTGATTGGATGGTTGATATCCAGTCAATTGAGATCTAAATCAAGTCCCCATGAAAAATATTCAGGGTTAAAGGCACCCAGCATTATAAAATTTATGGTTTCTTATCCATATTAGATAAGAACTTCTTTCTATATATAAGATATTCTCATTTTAGTGTGCTTATACAAAAAGGAATGATACCATATTATATTATTGATGCATTTGTGGGTAAAAATAACATGCTATACAGTCTCTGTGCCCTGGTTTTGACCTGAGGTCTTATCCCAAGCAAGACTTTTCTACTAAAATGTTCTACTAAGTAGAAACAGAGCAAGCAAAGACAAAAAGGATGAGGGTTACCTCTACAAATGGAAATAAACACTAAAAGTTATAACTATTAAGGAAATATGTTTACAGAAACATGCAAAGAAAATATAGGCATTTCCATTAAGTCTTTTGAGATAGTTTGAGGGGGGATAAGATACAGGGCACATTTTCATCTCACACCATGGTCTTGCCGAATATGAGAAATGGTTTGCTGATTGGGTAGTGTCCTGGAACTGGGGGTCTCTCTGGAGCTAAATCCAGTAGCAAGTCCATAATGAGGGGAGATGGGAGAAAAAGAGCTGCACAGAATGAGTCTGCAGGAGCAGTGGTGGCAACTTGACAAAAAGGATTTTTATTACTTTTATGTCCAGCCAAAAAATTAAGAGCGCAAAACTATGAATGGACTATGAAGTCATGTGAAAAGAGACTTTGGAATTTTGGTTAATCATTATTTTAATATGAATCAGCAGTATTTGAGAGAAATTTAGATACATTATAGGTCCAAACTAAAACATATGGTCCCTTAGGAAAAGTAATAGAAAAGGATCCCTGAGATAATGATATTTGGGAGTAAGAGTGAGAAAGAGAAAGATGAGGAGAACCATGTGACTACCAGAGAGAAATGATTTCCAGATATTAGAAAGAGTAAGTACAAAGTTGCTGAGATGCAGGCTTGCCAGGCACACTCCAGGCATGAAATACCAATGACCGTGAGTAGAGTAGAAAAAATAGAAGGCAAAGCTGTGGGATCAAAGAGATAGTAGGGAATAAAACATGCAGAACTTTGAGACTCCCTTGGTCATAATAAGTAGTGTAAAAAACAACTCTTCAGAGATAATAACCAGAAGATCAATATAGCCCGAGTTCTATGACCAGAACTTGAGCTAACATGTCAAGAATGCAGATTACTACAAATGATGTCTTTTCATTCTGAAAACTACTCTGATGTTTGTTTTTTTTTTTTTTCTTTTTTCGTTCCTTGCCTGTATCTTTTCTTCTTTATGTAATCAGTAGAATTTTCTGCTTGGAGCAAACATTCTTCATTGTGGTCTGTCCTCACTTACACCCTTTAAGGAGGCCTTTCATAAAGCATTGAGAGTTCTTCTCACTTTTAGTTGTGTTGAATCAGTTAATTTTATTTTATTTTATTTTATTTGAAATATTTGTTACCATCTAGATTTTTTTCTTGAGCTCTAAATTCTTTTCTTTGTCCACATTGTCATCCTCATCTAAAAGACATTCTTGAATTCTCAACTACTAAAAAAACTATGTTGAGAGAAAGCTATATATGGGTCTTTGTAACTAATCTACTCTTACACTTTTGTTACTTTCACACTTTTGTTGAAGAACATGTATAAATTGCCTAGCTTGGTACTTAAAATTGAAGAGCTTACTTAAAAAAGTATGTGCTGAAGAAAATAATAATGGCTTATGATTGTGTCCTATCCATGTGAAAGCTAAATGTATTAAATAAAAATTATTTTATTCTATTGCAGCATATAAATGTCTACATTTGTATATGGAGTTTTGCTAATTAGAAAGAACATGTTGCAATCTCAGTATATGCCAAAAATTATGCCAGCTCTTCTATGACCCTTTTATCTTAAAAATAATCATAAGAGGGACTGGTAAGAGAGCCTAGAGTTTACCTTGCATGCAGCTGATCCAAAACAGACCTTAGTTCAATCCTGGGCATCCCGTATGTTTCCTCGAGTCAAGAACAATTTCTGAGCATATAGCCAGGAGTAACCCCTGAGAGTCATGGGTGTGGCCCCAAAACAGAAAAACAAACAAACAAAATAATATTAAAAGATGGATTATATAATTATATTTATTGAAAATTATATATAATTATATATATAATTATATATTTTATATATAATTTTTAATTGTAAAAGTATTTTGGTTCACATTACTTAATTTGCTTATCTTATGATCACAAATATTTTCTCTTTTAAGCATGGAAATGTTCTGTAATTTATGCTGTTTAAGAGTTAAATAATATATATTCAAATCTATCAAAATATTTTAAATACACAATTGTTAGGAACTCTCAAACAATGGGGGCTCAGGGACAATGCTGAGTGAAACCTGAATAATTGTACTACAAGGCCACATGGTTCAGTATTTGGGCCCAGCAATATGACCGCTCAGACTCAGAAGTGTGGATTACCTGCCATGTGGCACCTGTCAGGTAATGCCAAAAATCAGACTGATATGCCAGATATTCATTCCAGCTTTTTTAGCCATGTCCCCTACCACTAAATGTCATGGTAAACTGATAAGAGTAAATTTGCTTAATAGAAACAAATAATGGATAACAGCATCAGTAAGACACTGAAAAGTCACCATAAAATAAAGAGTAAGCTAAAGGTCTTGTCACTATTATTTAACATTTGGAGATCTTAGCCTGAGAGATAAGACATGAAAAATAAATGAGGAATGATTTATTTGGAGGGGGATAATTGTGATTTATTTTGGAATTTATTTTCTATGAAAAAATATCTCAGAGTTGGCCTATAGAGCTGAATTTTCCAGAAGGGTAGAGTAGAAAATTGAACAGGAACTTTGAAATATTGGTAAAACTGGCATGCTGATGGTGGGGAATATTGTTTGTTGAAATTTAATTCTTACCAGTACTGTAACTCATAGTGCCTAAACATAAATTAAAAAAAAAAAACACTCTAAAAGATTTTAAAATGTCAAGTAATGGAGTGTAATGAACATATTCAACTAGCATAAAATAGTGGGGATTTTTTTGAGGCCAGAGTGATAGCACAGTAGGTAAGGTATTTGCCTTGTATGTGTCTAAGCTGGGTTCTATCCTCAGCATCCCACGTGGTCCTCTGAGCCTATCAGGAGTGATTTCTGAGTGCAGAGCCAGGAGTAACCCCCGAGCACCATTGGGTATGGCCCCAAAAGCAAAAGCCAAAAAAATATAGTTTTTTCTAAATTCCAGAAATAATAGAGAAACTAACAGTAATAATTAACTTTCACAAAAAATGATAAGCACAGAGATGCATATAAGAAATTATTATAGTGAAAATGTTATAGTTTAATGTATTTTTGACAATTACAGAAAAATTTTAGTTGTGTTGCTTTGATGATTATCAACTATTTTTATTTTTTTTGGTTTTGGGGTCATATATGGCAGTGCTCAGGGGTTACTCCTGACTCTATGCTCAGAAATCACCCCTGGCAGGCTCAGGAGACCGTACGGGATGCTGGGATTCGAACCACCGTCCTTCTGCGTGAAAGGCAAATGCCTTACCTCTATGCTATCTCTCAGGCCCATGTCAACTATTTTTAGAAGACAAAAACTCAGCCCTGCTCTTGGCTTAGAAATATCTTTGTTTCTCAGCAATTTAAACTCTATTTAATGCAGATCTATATACAGAATGTCAGTATAGTTTGGAGTGTATATGTGTGTGAATGCTGATAATTTGTGTTTCTGTGGGAGTGGGAAGAAAAACAGTTCAAATTGAGAAAATTTTTCTTATATTTTTAGATTCATAAAATAATTTTGTTAGATTTTTGCCAAAAAATACCCTCAAGCTCTTTGTAAGATCTTTTTAAAAAATGTTTTGACATAATAGCTTTATAGTTTAGAGTAACATTCTTCAACCTTTTTTACACCTTCGAACTGGAGAAAATAGAAATGCTTTGTGTATCCAATGAGTCAAAAACCTTGTTGGTAGTGGAGGCTACGGGTGGAGAAAATTCTTGCTACACACCCAGAACATTTTCACAAACCAATCCTGGTTGGAGACTACAGCTGAAGAAGATGGGTTTAGAGAACACTTGCATTGAATGAAATGCCATATATAAATCAGTGAAAAGGGTTGACATTATTACTTTTATCCAGATAAACCCATAGAGTAGTATATATGATTGCAATGGGAAAACATGGGGAATGTCTTTTCTGGGGAGGGAACATTCAGTTGATATTATGTTTTCTTTGAGCTCTGGATATGGAGCAAAGTGGTTCAGTACATAACTAGCAGGTATAGGTTCAAATTCCTAGAATCTCAGGCATATCTAAATAACACCAGGTTTAGTTTTGGATTGCTGTCTCTTTGTGTGGCCCCCATAAATGCAAAGCGTGGTCTTATAAAAATGTTACTGGAAAGGGGCCAGAGCAATAGCACAGTGGTAGGGCATTTGCCTTGTATACGGCTGATCCAGGATGGACCTCAGTTAGATTCCCAGCACCCGTATGGTCCACCAAGCCAGGAGCAATTTCTGAGCACATAGCCAGGAGTAACCCTTGAGCATCACTGGGTGTGGCCCAAAAACCAAAAAAAAAAGTTACTGGACAGGATAAACATGCAAGTGTCATTTACTAAGGAAATTCTCTCCAGCTAAACTCAGGTATCTGGTTGTACTTCTCATGATATATACACTAATTTGGCAGGTCTGATGGATATGGAGTTGGGCTAAAGTTGCTGCTTAGGTTAGTGGTGCTAGAGACAATCATGGCTATATTTTGTGGTGCTCGCATAATTATTTGAAATAATTGAATGAATGACATACTCTTATAAATAGTAAACATTTTTTTTAGAAGTAGCAGAAAAATAATGAGTAAGTATTGATTAAGTTCCTGCCCTGTGTGAACAGCATTGGGCTAGAACATAATTGTAGTATCCAATCATTAGTTTGTCAGGACAATCATTTCTCTTAGCTCTTCTTAAATGCTGACTCAGTTTAAACTTTTATTTTTAAATTTTTAATTGAGTAACTTTTTATCATAGCATGATATAAGTCTTGGGGGTGTATTATTATATACCAATCTCTGTAGAAACAACACTAATGGTCATCACTAAAAGTACAGTTTTATTCAACTTTCTCTGTCACCATAAAATTGACTCCTTTTGCTCTATTAACTCCAACTAATATCCTAAGACACAAGTCCAATATGCTCATTCTTCCTCATGCCATCTCACTTTCAGATGATATAGTGGTCAGGATTTATGTGGCAGGTAGTACATTTATCTGTTTTATTCAATCCCTATCAATGTTACAGAGAGTAATGTTGTCAATTTATTATCAACTAGGCATTTGTGGATTTTTATTGTGTCATTCAACCCTAGAGATTTGAAAGGAGATCTTGAGTGGAGAGTGATTTTTACATTTTTACATTTTATGAAAATTTACATTTTTACATTTTACTTTTTTTTTTTTTGATTTGGGGGACCATATGGTATGCTGGTCAAACTGCAGTCCTTCCTAGGTTAGCTGCATGTAAGACAAACACCCGACTGCTGTGCCACCACTGTAGGTTATAGCACTAGATTTGAATGTGTCCTAAATAGCCCTGAGAGGTAATATCCTTTACTTATAAACCTAACGGGGTTGTTTTATATAATACTCTGAAATAATAACTTATTTTGTGTGGTAGTTGCAGTTCAGGTTTTTATTTTCAAGAATTCTAGAAATTGGAATTCAAGAATCTGAGATTTGGAAAGGGCAGGGAATAAGAAAATTTAGCAAGGTTCGGTCAGAAATTTTCTGTGATCAAAGTTGATCATCTCTCCTGTCTATGCATTGATGTTTTTGTCCATAAGATAAAAATGATCCCTGTAGATTACATTTTTCGCTAGAGGCTTTTTATAATTGGGTTTCAGGCATACAATGTTTTTACATTGATCCCTTCACCACCAATGTCATTTCCTTCACCAATGCTCCCACCTTTGCCTTTCACCCATCAGTCTGTCTCTACAAGTGGAAGTCGTTTTTAAAATAAGACTCTGTATTTTAAAAATAAGATTACAGTATTGTTATTGAAGGGGTTTCACATATAACACTATGCTGCTTTTCAGTATCACTTCCTCTTCCTGTCTTATCACCTAGACACCTCATCTTCCACCTTCACCCTGAAAGTGGCATGCTCCTTTTTGAAAACCAGAACCTTTTATTTCAGAGAAAATTTAGGCTCGCCTTTCTAAATTTGCTAAATTAGTGTCATTCAATATTCGCCAATCCAGTTAGACAATGACTCAAATAAGCATTTGCTGTGAGTCAGGGTCTGCAGGTCTGCTACTAGCTTTGTGCTGTCAGCTCAGGCACTGTGCAGTACACTTGGCCTCTCTGGGTCTCTCAGAGACTCTTCACGGGATCACCTTTTCATCCTTCAGTGGCCACATTACACCACTCTGAAAGCACAACTAATTTAGACTCACTTCTGATTGCAATATCATTTGTCATTGAGAACATTATACTTCTCTGGTAGGCGATAGAAGTGGGTGTGGCAGCTTTGTGGAGGTCAAAGGTCCCTGCCAGAGGTCAGAGTTTCTACTTGGGGGCAATGATAAAGTGATTTGAAATTCCTACCAGAACAAGTAAACATGGTTGGAGACTAATGGTCAGGGGAGAGGGATTAGAATTTAAAATCCTTTGGAAATGTCAACAGATCCAGTGATGTCTCCTCTGCTCAGGACACTTTGAAATACACCTGGAGAGAGACAATCAATTCCAGAAACATGAGGGATCACCAGGTACTCAACACACATAAATACAGGTTAATGAGGAATACTTAGTTCGATGATTTTATAAACACAACTGCGAGGTTCTATCTCTAGGGAGGGGGATGCAGTTAAGTACAGGTTAATTCTCTCCAAACCTCTACACCCCATCTTTATTCAGTAGTTTTGAAGGGAAAAATATATGATGAAATGTAAAATTGCTCCACTCAATTTGAATTTCTCAGGCAATGTGTGTTAATATTTATCTTTTTTTTCCTTAAGTGGTTCAATCATTAAGTTTTCAATCACATAACCACTGAATATGCAAGATATAAACCACAGGCAATTAAGTGATAGCTAAGGTAGTAAGGCTGACTTGATTAAGCTGGTGTGTTATTAAGATTACAAACACAGCCCAGCCCAGTCACTGAGTTAAATATTACATCTGTCTAAGAGTCCCTTTTCTAAGAGATAGTTGGTGCCCTGGTACTAGGAGACAGTGATCCTATTGGAAGAGTCGAAGAAGCATCCCCAACTTTTCTGTCACATACTATTTGGCTCTCATTTCATGAAGACACTGACTAATACACAAGTTTTTCAGGGAAAGAGAAAAAATCACAGGAAAGGCTGAGCAATTTTCTGTTTTTCTTCCTTTCTGGTGATGATTCCTTTTCCAATTTCTTATCTTATAGACACCAAGGATTTTTAGCTCTTAAAAATAGAAATTTGGGGCCGGGTGGTGGCGCTGAAGGTAAGGTGCATGCCTTGCCTGTGCTAACCTAGGACGGACTGCGGTTCGATCCCCGGTTCCCCATATGGTCCCCCGTGCCTGCCAGGAGCGACTTCTGAGCAAATAGCCAGGAGTAACCCCTGAGCGTCACTGGGTGTGACCCCCCAAAAAAAAAGGAATAGAAATTTATGAGAGACCAGAATTCTTTCCCAAAATTTTAAGAGGGGCTGGATTGGAAAGCATAAGAGACTGCTTGGGACAGAGTGACTCAAAGAAAGAAACATGATCAAAGGTTTTACATTCTAGAGTATGGGGTTCAAAATCATCTATCCTGATTGTTGTCAAGGGAACTCCCGAACTATTGCAAAAAAAATGCTGCACTCAGTACCAGGAGTATGGCCTCTGATCAGAAAGTGCCCAAATGGAAATGAAACAACATATAGGCCAATTGCCTGGAATGTAAGTTACCATCTCAGATTCATTCCCCAAGTTCACTCAGGAGTGATCCCTGAGAT